>JBAMHT010000009.1:27677357-27688662 GCA_037177075.1 Craterocephalus fluviatilis
TTCTTTGATGCTCTCATTTATCCATGGTGATTTGGTTTTACCTTTTAAAGATTTTGTTTTTAGTGGAGCAGCAGCATTGCAGCTAAATTCTATAATTTTATGCTTAGTGGTCTTTTCAGTTGCAGTTGGGAGACACCTAGTGGCCAGAAATCAAGGTGGAAAAGGTGGAGGATTTTTGAAAGAAATAAACATGAACTGTGACTAATATGACTGAAACAAGGGTTCATCAAAATATGCCATGATAGTCACAAGTCAAGCTTGATATTAAAGAGTTAGGAAGTGTAAAAAGGAACTGGTGATATTTACCTACAATGTGAATGGTAGCCACCGCAATAGAGGTGATCCATGATGTTCCTGCTGCTGTGGTTTTGAAGTATTGGTGTATGTCCACATAAAACACACCAAACGATTTAATCACCCCAAAAGTCAGACCAAAGACAAGGAAGCAAGAGAGCAGGACGAACCAGGCGTAGCCCCCATCAGGGACCACTGATGGTTCCACAGCTACCCCTCTCCTCCCAGCCTTAGCTGGAGGGTCCATGATGACGTGCACTGGTTTCTGCAACCCTAAAATATCTAAAGAGAGAAATAAACATGTTATTTTATTTAATCATCTACAGGAATCACAAATTATAATCATTTCGGCCTACCCCTTGGCCTCATCCTTCCATTTTGCCAGCTGTCATATGGAGGAAGGTTTCTGTTTAAGGGCTGTGGTCATAGAGCTCTCCAAATGGAGCATGGGAGGCCATTAGGAGGGATAACTCACATCTACTACTCAATAGCCAAAAGAAACAGGACACCTTATCCTGCACGTCAGTCTGCAAAACCAGGGCAGGTGCCAAGTAGGGCTGTGGAGGGGAACATGAATCGCTTCCAAGTCTGTTTTTAGTTGTATGGCATTTATAAAATATGCAATGAGGTTAAAGGGTCATGTTAAAGGCGTCATAGCAATATGAAGATTTTTTTTTTAAAGAAAGAGTAAAAACTCATATTTGGAGCATGTTTTGGGAAGAATCCAACTGAAGAGAAAACAAAGTAACTCATTTCAATCATCATTTATGAAGCATTAGAAACTTGTGTTCGCAATTATGTGCAAAACTCAGCTCTCTGCTTTATTCTCATCTTATCCTTCTGTCTTTATTAGACAGTTTATAAGGTTAATGGGCAGCTCTAACAGCATGCTGGGTGTGAGAACTATAAAAATGTAGTGATCTGTGTTTTGGACTTACGTTCATGTTTATTATGTAATCAGATCGAGAAGATTTAAAACTTAGGTTAGTTTACAGTAAACTCTCTCCTGTTGTAAAGGAAAAGAAACATGGCAGCAACTTTGATCCAACTATATTTTAAACCTTACAAAAAAGTTACCCTGTAATTAAACTTAGAGACATATCTTCCAGCGTGCTCCGTTTCACCAACTCAGCATCAAAAAGCTTAATCAACCTTACTGGTTATACATCATAAAATAAAAAAAGGCCCTATATGACCTCTATCTGCTCAATTAGAAGAGTATCTGAAAGTGACTCTTTGAAGTAAAGAATGAGGTGCAGATCATTAACACAGTCGACGATGAAATCTTTAACCTCTCTAGCCCCTTTCAGACAGCTTTCACTCCTTTACCTTCTTTTAATGACAATGCTGTACATCAAGTTTAGCTTTTTCAGTTTCAGCTCTGTTCTGCCTCCTCCTCATCCCTCATCCGTCTGCTGCAGCTGTAACTCCAACCGTTCCTTCCGCTGTTCAGAGGTTAAACTACATCAGCGAGGCACCACAGTGTCTCTTAGGCTGTGAGCAGGCGGGCCACAATTCACTCCCCTCTTCAAAGCAGCTTTCACCCACTCTTTAAGCTTCTTATCTGCTACTTATAATGCTCTGCAAGTTCCAGGAGCTGCTTTTTAGTACACTGCTACAAGGCAGACTCCATGGGAGCCTGAATGAAACAATCAATAATTGAAGACAATTACAATAGAATATAAAAATTCACAGCTGAAGCCAAACCTGGAAAGCTAACAGAAACCCTGCTCCTCTAGCTACAGTATGCTCACCCCAAATAACTAACTAGACAACTGACTCCTAGTCTTTGTGATGTAAGATGCAGAAGGTACTCACACTCAAACCGACAAAGAAAACAGGCTAGCTAAGCCCAAACCCCTGCCACAGAGGTGCTAAATGCTAATAACTCTACCCTTTCATTTAAAGGTAAACACCACAAGTTCCCTAGGGGACGCACTGCCAAGGCTAAAAGTGGAAAAGTACTCCTGCCAAAACATGCAGCATACACACTAAATGCAACCCAATCAGCTAATCCTACACTCCTCTCCCAAGGCAAATAACCTGGGGTCCAGTCAAATACATCGTACTAGTCTAGGAAAGTACGTTCTGATTAAACTGTGAGCATGGAAGTAGCAGCCATGATAAAAACTCTGAGAGCAGTTTTGACAGGTTACCAAACATGTTCAATCAATTCCCAGATAAGCTGTGATGATCATTACAGGAGTAAGTAGAGTTCAACAACTTGGTACTATCTTCAGCTCATTATGAAACAGTTACAGCTATTCTATGTTGCTGTGACATTTTTTATTTTAAATAAAAACACACTAAGAGGTTGAGCACTTTTTCTTCTCTGACATCACCCCCCATTCTGCACGAGTTTCGCCAAAGTTGTTTACATTTCTAGTCAGAGATATACAAAAAAAAGCTTTTAATTGAACCCGTTGTACAGGAAGAGTCGTCAACCTTCCAAGCAAAAATGCTGTTTTGTTTTCTTTTTGGTCATTTTTTTGTCCAGATACAAATTCTCAAAAATAACAGAGAAAAGTCAAGTTCTTTACAGCAGTGCCCACTGAGAATCTGACGAGCCCAGATATTACCTGAACACCTTAAATCTTTTATTCTCCCTTAAATGTGAATATCATCCATTCAAGTTAACACCAAACAATTCTAAAACCATGCAGAGTTAGCAGGAATCTGTGGAAGCCTATTCCAACAAAATAAAAAAAGAAGATTCAATTAAGTCAAAATTTTGAAATAAAAAGTCACAATTTTGAGATAGAAAGTCGAAATTTTGAGATTAAAAAGTCAAAATTATGAGATCAAAAGTCGAAATTTTGAGTTAAAAAGTAAAAATTTTGAGATAAAAAGTAAAAACTATGAGATGAATAATAAATTTAGGTTTTTTATCACATAATTTTGACTTTTTAATCTCATAATTTTGACATTTATCTCAAAATTTTTACTTTTTATCTCAAAATTCCGAGTTTTTATCTCATAATTTTGACTTTTTATCTCAAAATTCTGAGTTTTTATCACATAATTTTGACTTTTTATCTCAAAATTCTGAGTTTTTATCCCAAAGTTTCGACTTTTTATCTCATAATTTTGACTTTTTATCTCAAAATTTCGACTTTTTATCTCATAATTTTGACTTTCATTTTGTTGGCGGAAATAGGCTTCCATAATAATCAATGAAAAAAGGCACGTTAAATAGCCTACTTTTTTTTCTTCTTTTGCATGATAAATGCTTAAAAAGTGTCATTAGCAGCCTTGAGTTTGAGGGAGATGAGAAATGTTGGGTTGCATGAGAACTGTTCCCGGTCTGTGTGTCTGCAGCCTGGAGATGTCATCAGGTTCACTAAAGATTGAATAGAGACGTTTCGGTTCTTCAACATAATGATTCAGTCAGCTCCCGAATTATTGGATTCTCTGATAAAGAGACAAACAGCTGCTTCAGTGTTAACATAAGGGCAAAAGTGTAAGATAAATAGATAATCTTTATAAGGGTTTCATGTTTGTATAATATCCACAACAACTGCACAGACGCTGCCTCTAACACATTTAGACCTAAAACTGTCGATTATCTGCACCCAACACTCAGAAAATCAGAAATCTGCTGACTCACTGTTAATGTTGATGAATCATTAAACATAAACTTCTCACTTTTAGTTAGGCAGAGAACAAAATTAAATTCAGTACCGGATAACCATTTAACCAGTTAACCAACCAGTTTACCAAGTAACTTCATCAACTAATTTCATAAATGGAACATGGTGATATTACTGTCACATGTTTCATCAATGCATCATAACTTTGAAAGCAGTTAGCGTATTCATGGCTAACTGGGTCGTATGGATCAGATTCTCAGTTTAATGTTTTCAGAAGTTTTTCTGCTACCTTGACATGTTTCCGTAGTCTTTCTCAGAAGAGTCACATGACGCTGCTGTCACGTGTCTTATCGTTTTTTGCAGACTTGCCCATCAGGATGAACTTGATTGGACTGTTTAATGGGTCTCTTTACTCAGAACCAAAGATCAGTGATGTGACAGCGGTGCGGCTTCTACCATCATCATCATCATCATCATCCAGCCTCTCTGCCCCTCCACTTCAAATCCTCTCCTCGGCTCAGACAAGTATCCCAGTAGTTCCAAACCTATTTTCCTCGGACCCCCTTCACTTAAACACTAAAAAGCCAGCCCCTGTCCCACTCTGCACTGAAATATGCTTGGTTGGTTCACTGACAGTGATGAAAAATGAGATTCTGATTATTCCTTTCATGAAGCCAAAGTGTGCCTCTGAATGTGCAGGTGTTTTTGAGGGACCCCAGGTTGGGAACCACTGAGGTAGCCTACAAGCCTCTTCCACCGGTACAGAACCAAAACAAATGGTTCAGCTGGAGTCAGTGAAGAACAGACCCGATGGGATGCAGAGCAACACGTTTATGGCTCAGTGTTGTGCTGATTATTTGGATGAATTACTCAGGCGCAGGCTAAGGACCACAGAGAAAAGGGCTGCGGATCTATGCTGTAGATCTATCTAGGCTGCAGGTTTATGAACCAGTGAGGCGATAAATAAACTGTATCGGCCCAGAAAACACATTCCATATAGTCAGTCTGTTCTTCTTTAACCAGTAGGCTAGACTTAAACATCAGGAATGATTTCATGGGGACTCTAATCTGTCTGAACACGTGCACTTATTGCGGCCTTTTATTTAACCTCAGGATTTTAGTGTCACCCGTTGCCCCAGACAATGTTTTACGGGACTCTGGAGGTCTATGTTTTACAGTAGCTTAGACATAAAGGAGGTGACGCGGAGCTGCAGCCTGCACAGGAGTCAGCTGTTCTACCACCTCTCCCACAAACAATACTGACTCATCATTAAAGTAATGTTTTTTTTTTTCTTTTTTATTGGTGTCCTCTCTTAATGTCACTTCATTCATAAGCAATACAAGCATCATGATGCATGTTTTTAACAGTATATTACAAGCAGAAAGCACATTTCCACAACTGGTTGATCAGATTAATGATTTCCAAAAAAAACTATTTTTCTTTTTATAGTAACCGTACAGTAGATCATTAATGGTATGAACAAAGGTCATGTCATTTAGCATTTAAAACATTTTAGGAGTTTAGGCAAAACTGGTGAAGTAAATAAAAAAGCTACCTCAAATTAACCTGTTTTTGTCATTGCTTTGGATCACAGTTAGTGAAAGCAGATTATAAGTTCCCTTTGCTTTTAATGGAAAATTCACACAGTTATAATAAAGCCTCATTCACACAAGAGCCTATTTAACAAAGGATTTTCAAGCTTTTTAATTACACCCTCTGCATGTCTTCTGACCTCACAAGCTAGTAATGCAAGTTCAGGAGATTCACGGCTAAATTACAATTTGTATATCATATGTTTGCTCTACCTGCTGTGGTTAGTTTGAAGCCATCGTGGTCCTCCTTCAGGCCAGCAGCTCTCCGGATGCTTTGTGGTCTAATTTGCAGCTCGTCACATGCATCGGTGACGGTTGTGACCACACAGCCAACGATGCAAAAGTCTTAACAGACGAGGACGTATACTCTGGGTTCAAAACAACATTGTGTAAAACGCTGATGTGACATGTGAGCAGCTACTCCAATCTGACCTTTGAAACCTCTTTTCTCCTGATTCTTCAGTGTCGACATCTTGAATATTATGACACACAGAGCAGTGTTATCAAACGTGTGTGCGCACGTGAGGGTGACCAAAGGCCAACTCCAAGAGAAAAGAGTAGATTCCAACAGAGCTGTTATCATTTGCATTTGACACTGAGTCTCCTCCCTAAATAAAACCTTATTAGATACTCACCTCAGAAAGGAGAGTCATTTCTAATGTCCAGCCCATTTACATTCTCATCCTGCAATAAGTTGGTGCTATTTTAAATTTAAAAAAAAGAGGCCAATGTCCCACAGTGACAGTGATTGAGCTACAGGCTCAGTCAGCCCTGTCAGTTTCCTGCATTAGTATAGTCACCCCAGCTGGGAGCTCGGTGAGTCCTTTCAGAAATGATCAGCTTTCTCATGCTCACTTTTCTTCTGCAGCTTCTTTCCACAGCTTACACAAATCCTCTGATGCTCCGTGTTGCACTGAGTCACACACCAAAGAGAAATCTGCAAGGTTGGGTTCAAGTTGTTCAAAGAGTGTTCATTTAGCAAGATCTGTTTACAACATTACTCTGAGACATCATTCCACTGGCCATCATATTTGTAATAGAATTGACAATCATTTTACAAGTTTATTTTCAAAGGTCCATGTGAGTTTTTAGCATTAAGTTAAAAAAAACTAACTATTTGATACTCAAAAGGTTTTAAAAAGCATCAAACTGATTAAAAGTAAGTTTCTGAAATGTGTTAAATGCAGCAAACCACCATCTCTCGATTTATCTGCTGTGCTACTGCCATCGTCTTATTTATTAACAAAACGGAAACTATTATACCCGCGTTGACACAATGACGGTGAAATGGTTTAAACATTAAACAACTTGATCCTGGAATCACCTTGAATAGCTCATTATTTCAGTATCCATAAAAACTCTAGAAAATGTTAATTAATTTCCAAAACGGCCTTTTTTCATAAGCTCCATAGTTCACCTGAGGGGCCCAGTGCAGTGTTTTGCAAGTTAGTTACTGAAGATATGCATGTTTACTTGGCCCAAGTGTACAGGGTTTGGACAAAGTTTGTCCTGAGTCAGCATGATGTTCCCTCAGTGGGGTTACACATTATGGTTACACATTACTCTTCATGGTCAGATGATTACATTATTTCTTGTGGAACTTGATACTAAATAACTTAAAAATGACATGTTTTTATTAAATACCAAACAAGTTGATTGTGTCCATGGAATATTGTTTAAGTTTCAGTCTGAAATATCCATCAGGTCATTATTATTTATCTATTAATTCTGCCATGTTTAGAGTAGCTCTGCTCCTGATCCAAAGTGGCTGCTTTGGTTTGCTTTTATGGAATCCAACCGAGCTCCTGTTCAAATTTTGCTCTAACAATGGACAGGTTAACATTTGCACACAGTTATGAGATATTAAAAACTTCATACCCTTATTTATCTATTTTATTTATCTATTCATTTTGTATCTATTTGACCTATTTAGTTATCATTCTATGTCTCTGTTTATAACTGATTTTATGATGTACTTTTTGTGTATGTACATATTACTTATGTTTGATTTTATTATTATTGCTTTTTGTTTTATTTATACGTATTTAACCATCTTATCCTGTGTTTTATTTTTTATCATTTTAACTTTCTGTCTTTCCAGAAACGCTGGCCTGCACTGATCTTGGCAGTTCCTGTGGGGATGCCGTCTGTGGTCAGTGGTATCGCGGCTCCTGGTGTGGACGGTACCCGAGGTAGCGTTGCCTCACAGCGGTGTCGGGCCATTTGTCTTTTAGATGTTTGGCCCAAATTATGTTTTTACATCGTTTCAGTTAAAGAGACAAAAAATAGAAGGCAGTTTTATTTCTATGAAAAGAGGCGAAATGTGAAGAAGAGAGCACAATCGTTTGTGATATTGATCTTTGATGGTTTTATTCCTGTTATACAATAAATATTAAAAGTGCTGTACAAATAAAGTTTGATTGGATTTGAATTGAATTACTGTTTGTGGAATATAACTCACACTCTTAGTTTTCACGAAGTTAAACTTTAGATTGCCACTGTATTCTGGTGAAGGTCACTGTGTGACAGCTCAGATTAGGTATTAGAGCGGAGAGATGTGGGCAGAAAGAGAAGAGGGAGGATGGACTGAAAGAATCAATCTTCCTCTGCAGCTCTCTAAAACCGTGGGAATAACTTTAACTCGTGTAGATCCCCAGGACTTTTTCATGTTACATAATATGTTTGGCAGTTTTACCTCCATAAAAAAGCTTTTGGTGCATAGCTCATGCACACACAGACAAAAAAAAAAATATTTATATAGATATCTCAACCGATGCACTTAATCAATTAAATATTTACAGGCGAGGTTGATGCATATAAAACCAAAGTGGGAATGTCTGGGAGAAGCAGAGTAGTGGCATAGATGGAGATGAACACCTTCTGAATAATAGATCTGTGCATGTGAGGCTTGAGCCTGTGCACCCAGGATGCTGTTATTAACAGTGTTCAGAGGTGAATGAACTCCTCTGATCCTTGTCTTCACTGAATCTGGCTTGCTTAAATGTTGACACCAGCAGACTTGTTTGTGTGATGTGCTCTGAGATGTCACCACAGAAACTCAGAAGAAATAATATTAGTTTTCTACCTTTCAAGTACAATCCTAGATCTGCAGGCCTATGAAGGCTATTCACGGCATGGGAACACTGATGGATCCATCCGTGATCATTAAATCTTTTATGATGGTTCATGTTACATAACCAACATGCAATACTGTCTCCATGCACAATTTGGAGAAAGGCAAGTTTTGGGAGCTCTACAGACTATTTACTCACAACGTTGTTCATGTTTATTATACTTTGATTACAAAATACAACAAATAGGTAAAAGCATGTAGCCTTTAATGTCTGTAGCTCAAGCATACTGAAGCAATACTTTTGCATAATCTTTCTCATTATGCAATAAATTTAATCAAGAGATTATTTCAACAAACTACGTCATGAAAACACAACGTGACAGGAAAGACTGGACTGCCACAGCGCTCAAAGTTGCTGCGTATTTGGAGCAGCCTAATAACTGTGCATGAATGTTTCTGGTTCGATCCTCGGCTAGGGAGGGGTTCTAACAGTAACCTTTCTGTGTAGAGTTTGCATCTCAATTCTCCCCAGATATGAGCGGGAATGGCTATTTGTTGCTCTGTGTTGGCCCTGCTATGGCCTTGCAACCTGTCCAGGGCTGGGCCATGCTGCAAATTTTGCTATCGATCTGATACCAAGTAAATTGAGGGAAAGAATCATAAGTACCAATATTGATATTGATACTGATACTTTTTTTTAAATTTAAATGTTAGTATAACAAGATATTAAAATAACTCCTTAATTTCCTTTTTTCCTCAGACTACTGTTTGAGGAAAATAAAGTCAACAATGCAAATGCACCAAACAAAAGCAAAACCTACTTTAAATGTGGGTCTTATTCATATTCTTTGGTTTTTCTCTCCCAAAGTCCTCTACAAGAAAAGCATCGATATCATCACAATGGTTAGTCTTGGGCTCTATAATATCAATATTTGGATAAATCTGCCCAGTCCTACCAAGGTGTACCCTGCCTCTCACCTGATAATTGCTGGGATAGACTCGAGCTTTTACTGCAAACCTGAAATGGACTAAGCCAGGGGTGTCCAGCTCCGGTCCTCCAGGGCCAATCCTGCAGGTTTTCCATGTTTCCCTGCTCCAACACACCTGACTGAAATGAGAACTTCAATTTCATTTGGATCAGGGGGACTCAGGTGTGTTGAAGCATTGAAACAGAAAATACCTGTAGGACAGGGACTTTGGACCCCCCCTGGACTAAGCCATAAAGAAGATGAGTGAATAAAATTGTGCTTAGAGGTTCTGACTGGTCAGGACTAAATTTCAAAAGTTAATTCAAAAGATTCATTGTCTAATTATTGTCTAATCCACTAGTGATGGGAAGTGTAACTCTATTCAGGAAAAAAAAAACAATTTCTCACTTTATTAAATGTGTGAATGGACAGTTTATACTCCTTTCAATAAGACATTTGTGATCCTTGAATGACCTTTGATCCTTTCAAACAACCACAACCTAAACAATAAAACAGAGAATGTTCTAGAGATTGATGAGCTACCATCATGACAGTGTGCATGTCCTCAGTTCTTTGTCTGATCTTTATCTTACTTCACATGGCATCAGTAACAACATTGAACTCAAGACAATTTCACCCCCGCTTTAGAAGCTGCAGCAGATAGTTGGCAGCTTCTTCTCTCACGTAGAGCTTCGGGTTTCATGCTTTCACGCTCTGTTTTAGCTATGCTAACATTTCCCCAGTCTGAACTTCAGTAGCTACTGCATGGGTTTTTGAAGCGTGGAACAGAGATGACTTTGGCGGCACCCTGCCAAACAGTGAAAGAAAATCAAAATAAATGGCTTTAATTGACAACAACTTAGCAGCCAGCTGAATAAATACAGACCTCTAGCTGTGTGAACACGAGGCAGTGGGGCGTCAGATTTGCATTTCCAACAAGACATATTTGTGGATGTAACAAGCACGAAGCAACAGCAGTGCTGCACAAACAAACACGAGTTCTTTGAATGCTAATTTGTTCTGAATGTGTCCGTCAGACACACACACGCACCACCATAATTGCCATGAAAGCTAACATGCCAGTGTGTGTGTTTTTGTGTTAGTGTGTTGCAATCAGAGACTTGATTGTGCGATGAGCCAAGGTCATTGTAAAAGAACAATGAGGTGGTAATCACACAGGGAGGGAGTCAGCTGCCATTGGCTGACCAGGCCTCATTCTGCTCCCTGATTAGTGGTGGAGCCAAATGTCTGGCAAATTACTGTTTATAACATCTGACCTTTGTTTATTTTGCCAGGCTAAAAGACATAAGTCATGTCACACACACACAAACACACACAGGCTACACACACACATGACACACCAATGATTTCATCAGTGACTGAAGTCATTCTGCTGCTTTTTGTTCTTAGCTGTCTCTAATCAGCGAGTGGAAAGCTCCATTAAATCACTTCACCAACTGACTAAAGATCATTTAGAAATGTGTTAAATCCAGTAATGATGTCCAACGCTTTTCTATTGCAAGACTTATAAATCTCTGAACTCTGCGCTTTTGCTTTCTGGGCCGATGGCGGGTTAAAGATGTTTTATGAGCTGATTTTTAATCTGATCAGGTTCCATAAAACTGCAACTTCTCCATTTTGTCTTTCACTTTAAAAAAAAAAGGCTTAGTCGATGATGATTAAGGAATCAACCTTGTTTAAAAACCTAAGCATGCACAGACGTTTGCTCGCACTGCAGCACCCACTCCACACCTGCTCTGCCTTATAACTTGCATCCATCTCAACCC
>JBAMHT010000009.1:27963921-27974344 GCA_037177075.1 Craterocephalus fluviatilis
TATCTGTCATTCAACATTTTATGAGTAATTTGGTATTGTCAAAGTTTTTGCAATATTTAATAGACTAAACCATTTACATTTCCAAGATTATCTCCATTTTCTCTTTGAAATAAAAACAGATTCTAAGTATGAGCCTTAAACACAAAAAAAGTTCATGACTGTCATTTTAGATCAAGTGCGACAAGGACATAAATATTCCGGGTGGACTATTTTAATAGACCTAAGATTAGATTCCACAGTTCTGGTCTAGTCTGGCTTCAGCTCGCTCGTCTCCTGCTTTGCTTCTCTCAGTTTTGTGCAGATCTTTACAAGTTTTAAACATGTCAGCAGGCACTGAACACAAACTCCATTCCTGTTGCTTGGAATTGCTTTCCATGTGGTGATTCTTCCTGAGCCGGTGAAGCAGAACCTACTTCGTGTCCTTCTTGTGGGCCAGCACACAATGAGGGCTGGCCTTGTCCACACTGACCCAGTCCCTGTGTTTCCAGCCGTATTTCCTGCTCTGATGGCAAATCCTTCCCCGGTAGTCGACACCCTGCTTATCTACGCCTGCTTTCCAATCTCCAAATCATAATTGGCGAATGAAAGAGAGTTTATAAACTGGAGTGTACATCAAAATCTGCTGTAATGAAATCTTATCAATCTGTCCCCTATGCTGTATTATTTGCATATAAATTACTTAATATAATAACTCTCCAGCCTCTACCTGAGAGGAGTAAATATTTCTGCATCTGTTTTGTCTCATTGCTGTGACACAAGGAAACGAGATGCTAATTGAAGAGAGGGAAGCGTCTTTATATGACGACTGACATTCAATTATGTTTGGGGATCAGATTAGGTGGTGGCCCCAGAAATGTTTGAAAACAACATTTTGCAGAACAGCAACTCTGGAGGCAGCCGAGGATGTAATTTGAATGGCTGTTTGAGGCCCGCGCTGAATGCTGCTGCTCTGAATGGAATCGCTACGCTATGACCTGCGAGTAATTGGATGTCCATGGTGAAGTGTTGACAGAAGGGGAGGCGAGGCTGACAGAAACAAAAAAAAAAAAGATAGACAGTATGGCGGAGAGACAAAGAGAGAAAATAACATGAAATGAAAATAAACAAGAAATCAATGGGATGAGCAGACGGGATGAAGGGAAAAGAGAGCATGGGATCACAGCGGTAAAAAATGGAGAAAATGAAAGTACTCGTCCCGAACAGTGGAACCTGCCAATGTTTTACTTGTCATTCATCGGTCATTCAGCTCACAGGCATGTAGCCGTGTTGGCCACCAAGCCAAATAAGCCATTAGAGAGGATAAGCTTTCTTATCAGCTAAACGCTATCAGGAAGCAAACTGCCAAGGTCACGGCAAACAAACACTGTGTCACTTTACTGGCTGCTGCCACTGCATACTGTATGATGGGTTAGGGACGTTGTGTGCGCCCATTAACCTGCCACTCCGGATTTGTAAAAGGAAAACACAACAGAGCAGATCATGTAGAGTAAACACATTAACAGAGCAGACAATTGGAAATTAAATCCTATAATACACAACGCAACCAAGACCATCAGCTGACAGATGATATTGCAGCAAAGATTAGAAGCCATCAAGTAAACAGACTGTTCCACAGCAGCTTTATTTTAAAGTACGTAGTAGATTAGGACTATCGACATATTAGCTGGGTTAGGGCGGGTTTTCTGGTGGTGGTCTGCCTGGGTGTCCTGGGATGCTTTCGGTGTCATGGGCCCTTCTAAAGCTCTCCTTATTGAAAGGCAACTGGTGGGTCCTGGGCCCCTACCTGGGCAAAATGTCAGACCCAAAAGTTTGGGGTGAGTTAAATCCTGCAGACTGCAGTCTGTGTGATGATATGTTACATCTCAGGTAGAAGTGAGACAAGCTATGTTTCTGACCTGATATGAACAAAAATTTACCTTTGTAAAGTTCATAATTATTATTTCTGAATCTTGAATTCAACAGTAACTTTCAGATGATCATATAAGAAAGCAGAATAAACAACATAAAAGCATGAATCCATCCTGTCTTGTTTCAACGTTCCATGTCTGAGCAGGGTTTAAGCATCACAGTCAGAGAAAACAGCTCATCTCCAACATGACAAGGAGTTCACAGAACCCCAGTGGTGTCCAATCAGCACATCTCATACCTGGAGAGGAGCTTTGGGTGGAACGGGACATTCTCATCATGTCAATATAGAGCAAAACACTTCGTTAAATCCGCGAAGCATTAAGCCTAAAGCAGGTCCAACCTGGTACATGCTAGGTGTTACAGAAACATCAGCATCATGTAAAGAGTTCATCTTAGAAAGTCTGTTGAATACGTTGTCAATTTAAAGTGCAGCTTTCTGAGGGCGAGTGTGTAGAAGTCAGCTTCAGGACTTCGGGACCCAGATGTAAAAAATAAACCTCAGACATTTTGGACTTGTCTTGCTGGATAAAGAGCAGGTTCTGTTTTCATGTTGAGGGGAAAGTCCTGCTTTCTGTCCACGCTGCTTTTCTGAGTGTGTGTGTATCATGATACATGATATATACATGATGTACTCGTGTATCTGCGGCTGTTAAGGACATTATATGGACTACATTGACATTGATTTCTTTGCTTTTTTCTGTTCCCAAACGAGAGACACACCCCCTTAATCTGTAAAAACAGATAAGTCCCCACAACATGAGTAATAGCTGAACCCACTCATGCACATACACACAGGCATCCATTTTATCCCCATGTAATTCACCTTTGTAGAACATGGAGGGGGACGGGGGGGTTGGTCGACTCCATCGATTGGCCATCCGGAGCAGTGACAGCTTCCAGATTGGCCAGAGAACATTAGAGAGTCAAGAAGTCACGCTGCCATTAGCAGCCTGTTTTCTCTGGTTACCGCCATTCTGCACACGGATGCTTCGTAGACTAAAACAGGTTCCAGTGACTGGGGCATGAGGCACAGACAGAGGTGGAATCATGGTACTTTAACATTGATATATTCTGCTGTAATTTCAAGCTGAAAACCATTACATACTTCTTATTTTGTGCCTCATATTTTCTGTCTCATACATCAGGATTAACTTCCTCCGGTTAGGGTTAGGGTGAGATCATGGAGGCACTCATACTTTACCTCCAGGAATACGGTACTGAACACATGCATGTCTTCATTTAAATGTAGTGCAGAGATTGTTTGCTTGTGTTGCTGGAAATAAGTCCCAAAAGCAGACTTGACATGATTCAGACAAACAATCCTTTTGAAGACGGGAGAAACTTTCATTCCTCCCCACCCCTCGCTCCCCTCCGCCTGCCATCCTCCATCTTTCCTCGTTCCCCTCGCTTCTTTCGTGATTCGCATCTCTGCTCTTCCAGTTCGCAAAACTCTCAAAAAGGATGTACCCCAGTCAGGATGTGACAATGTGAGGTGGTGCATGAAAGCACGGCTGACAGAGGAAACTCGGGTTAGACTGATAAATCAGCCGATTGAGATATTAGGATTACTATTATTCCTTCTTTTTTTCTTTAGGAGATGCAGGATCAGCAGGAGGATGTGCTCAGCATGACACTCGTCTGTTTCATGTCTCTCAAGGTGGTTTGCGGCTGTTAACACTTGATTAATTAATTGCAGTTAAGCCAAGATATTTCCACGGCACACAGCCACACGTGCACAGGAGGAAAACACAATTAAGCTGCGTCTTTCAGAGAGATAACCTAACACCTCACAGACTTCTTTTGCATCTCAAGTGACCATTTGCATTCCTTCATACATAGGCCAGAAAGGTGGAACATGCTTATTAAGAAAGGTGGACCTTTTTGTCCTCTTTCTTAATACCAGTAACCAAAAGCACTTCCTACAGAGGCTGGGAGGCTTATCTGCTGCCTATATTAACATTTCTGGATCAAACATTCATTTCCAAACATGATGAAGCAAAATAATTAAAAGCAGAACTGTGTGCATGAGTTCTCTGCTGAAATAGATTTTTCTTGGAACGTAAACTGAGTGAGACGCATTTAAGTCCATCCAGAGAGAGATGTGAACCATTGCTGATCTTTTCAGATGTATGAAAATGGCCTCACCATGGCAGGAATATTGGCTGTCAAAAATTACAGCCTGCCATTGATCTGCGGATGCTGCATGTCAGAATCATATCAAACATGAAGACATGTCTAAAGTAGAAGTGGTGAGAGGAACAGAGCAGTGGAATAAATGTGCATATCAAGGCCTGATTTTATGCTGCATAGGAGGCACTAAAGGGAAAATTCAGCTGATTTCTACGTGACAAAATTGATTTTCCAATTTTCTCCGGATTGCTTTCGGCTTCCCTGGGGCAGTCGAGGTGTCTGTCTGAAAACACTGGGGGCTCCCCCCAAATTATGTTGGAGGAAGTTGGAAAGTTGGAAACATACACAATGTGCATCTCTCTGTGTTTCCCTTTGTAGTTTCCATTAAAGAAGAACATTGCAGAAATCGTCCAAACTATTATGGGTGGATGATGGAGTCGTGTTTATGGGAAAATGATTGAATGGTGAGGTCATGTTGTACTGCAGTCTGGCCGTGTACGTTCTTATTTATGTCTTTGTTCATTTAGTTATTACAGAAATATGCCACTGCTACTAAAACTGTTGGATACTGGTGAACAATGCGCTGCACTTAGAAATTTAGCCAACAAATTGATAATAAAATAAAATTACTACCAAATATCATGGAATCATTATATGTTGCTTTAAACTTTTACGTAGCCAAATATTGGTGCAGATATTACATGCACCAATTAATTGTGGCAAAGCTCCATTTCCCTTGGGAAAAACACAGAAAACAAGGAAAAAGTTTTTAATTTCCCTTTTTTGTCTCTTTAAAATGAAATAAAAAGCATGAGGAAACGAGGAGGCTGACAAGTGACGTTGCCTTCATGTTTGATGTTCATGGTTTGGATGATCTGACAGAAACTGGGGTTAATGATCAGCTCAGTATGCACTGAAGCTGTGTGGCTTCCGCTGAAGGAAATTTAGCAAAGCCAAAAACAGACTTTTTTTTGGTTCCTTGCCTTCTTTAAAAGGCATTCAATTACCCATTCAGCTTCAATAAATCTTCTGATTTGCTTCCAAAACCTCTTTCACCCTCCCGATGACGAGGAAAAACCACAGAGACCACCTTCAATAAATCTGGTCTGTCATCACCACAGCAAAGCAGCGAACAGCGCTCACTGCATCGATTACATCTCATTTCATTGTACTTTTAATCAATTACACCTCTATTAAAAAGGTTTAGTGTAGCATTGAGATTGGCTCATCAGGACACTTAGTTGCAATGGTTCCAGCAGTTCCGGATGGCGGGTTTTCATCCAGGCTTGTTGGACAGCACCAGAGTCGACGGATGAGTGTGTATCACCTCAATTAAACTATTCACTAAGTGTCTGACAACAGCTAATATTCCTCTTCCACCAGCGAAGCCAATCGATGTTCTGGCATTCGTCACCCTGCTGGAAAAGCAATCATGTTGTTGTCTCGCTCAGGATGGACGGGATATGCAGAGACGCCCGTCTGCCTCCTGCGCCTGCTTGCTGCTGTTCGCTATCGCACTCTTGTTTAAAGATACACAACCCCTTATAGGTGGCCTAAAAATCCCACGCACACCCTTCCTCTGCTCTCTGGCTGCAGGAAGATAAGCTGGATGCAGAAACAGCACGAGTGTGTGCAGAGAGAGCGGCCGGCCGTCCTGCACAGGTTAGCTCACCTCTCTGTCCAGTAACGTGGGAGAAATGACGGTGACGATGTCGCCTCTTTCTGCATCAATGTAGAACATGTTGGGCGAAGGTTTGTCCGGCGACTGTCTGATGATGTTGTAGCGCAAGGCGGCGTTATCCGTGCCAGGGTCATCTGCATCAAACGCCGTCATTGTCATCACCGTGGTCCCTGGAGAAGACATCGCAGGACAGGATTTTTATGAGAACAGAGCACATCTAAGAAGATCAGTCTTTTCTGGAGGAAATGACTTCAGTAGAAGTGAGCTTGCATCCTATGTGCATTTATCACTGATGATATAAACCTAAAACTAAATAAACCTCTGAGCAGGTAAAACTTTTAGAGACTTTAAAACTACTCCGCTTAATATCTTTTAACCTAAATGATCTGGGTTTTGAAGAGTTGGAGGAGATGCATGAAAAAAGGCACTCTTGCCCAGGGAGCCTCTTAAAAAGGTTCGCCCTTCCCATTAATGTGTCTCCTCCGTCATGTCAGCTCTAACAGCAGGGTGCATTTCATTTGGTAATGGGGAGAAAGATGGAAAACCTGCCCACTGCATCTGAGCTGAAAAAAGCAGGCAATCCTTGACACACCCTCAGCCCTCAATCTCTGCTTCCTGTCGGTGATGAGATACTCCCGCACCAGTTCAGCGGGACACACACACAATATTCACACTGAGAGACGAAGGCAGCATGAACACACTGATGCAAACCGAAGCCATGTTAGGCTGCCTCTCAGCTCGTCACATCATTCCTGAGTCTATGAAATATTTCATTTCTAAGAATTTTTTTAAAATGCTGAAAGAAAGACAACCATTACTGGCGCACAACAATAATAAACAAAATAAATATCATGTATGGTTAGTTTTTCTTGTTAACTGTTACTGTTTGTTGGTGAAACGCAGTGCTATTATTTAAGTCCAATTAATTCTCTTTTGGACATATTTATTTATGCTGGAAAACTGCATATCCATAATAAATGGACATATTTCTGCAAATACATGGTCTATTTGAAAACTTTTGAAATCACCGTAAAAGGAGCAGACGTGTAAAGATCGATATATTTGTTAGTAGTGAAGAATAAACGAAGATGGCTTAAATGAAAAAAGGTTTCAAGCTCACCTGAAAAAATTAATATAAATATTACTTTGGAATGATGCAGCTGAAGGTCTTGAGCAGTGGTCCAACTACCCCTAGAAATAGTTCATAGTAATTAATTATGTGAAAATCTACTGCAAGTCACTGAGGTTATGTTAGGGGAAATAAAGAAAAAATAAATAAAAATAAGCAATGCAATGCAATGCAAAATGTCAAAATTCAGTTCAACAAACTCATCTATTACATTCATTAAGCTGCACAACTAATCAAAGCATAAAAAGCACTGAAAGGTCTTTTTAAAATACAACATAAATAACAGCAGCAGCACGGGCTGCCTGTTATCACGGAGGAAAAAGGGATTCAGCAACTTTATGATGGAGGGAAAGTACTTCATGCTTTCATATATCATTAGGCTCATAGCGTAATTTCCTGAGTCATACTTTCAGGTTCAGTGGGCAATGATGCAATCAGCAATATCAGAGGAAAACAGATAGATTCCATTATTTTAGCTAAAAATTACTTGTGAGGCCAGCGATAATGGAAATACTTCATGCGTAGAGAGGTTTTCTGACATTCTCAGACTCCGAAGTTTGCTGCTGAGAGTATTTGTGTCTTATTTGAGCTACAAGTTATTTAAATTTCACCACAGTGTCAAGAACCGATATAACATGGCTCACAAAGATCGCCGTTCATGTTTCTCTTTAAATATGGGCTAACAGTTCACCACAGTTCATTAGCAAAACTACTCAGTCGCACACAAAGGACTGTTGGAAAAGTCTCCGATAAAAAACAGCTGAGAGGAAAATGTTGTTGGTTCAGTCGGAGGTAATGAGGGGCAGAGGGCTGCGAGGTTTGTCCCCTTGCCATTTACACTTCAAGGTGAACCATTAAGAGTTAAGTAAACTGGTAATCCTTCCTCTACAGAATTACACAGTCCTATCTCCTTCATTACCTATACTCTGTTCCACTTCACACCTTAAAAAGCCACACTGTTAAGAAACGTCTGAGCGAGCACGCACACACGAACACGCCATCAGCAGCATATGCATGCGTCCAGACACGCCGACCTGCAGCAAATTAGAGCTAAAAACGATGACTAAACTGGTTATCCTGAACAGATCTTAGCGAATTATGTCCTCATTCTGCTGGAAATGGAGCTCTCTCAGACCAAATGCAATCTCACATGCTTTCCGTGATATCTGAGGCAAGCTTACCCTCTCAGTGTTTACTGTCTTTATCAGATACCAGAGCTCCACTCACGGATGAGCATCATGTAACCAGCACACACATGTAACCCATCAGCATTAATCTACTTATGATAAACATCTGGTATTCTGTAACTAGGCAATTGGATCGGAATAACGTCTGCTCGAGTTTGATGGTACGGTGAGATCATGTGGGGGGGGGCCGGTGAGGACCATCCCTTATCAGCTTCATCCTCTGGAAGGAGCGAAGGCCCAATCAATCTTAACCACGTTGGATGGCTGTATGGCAGGATGGATGCGGATGCAGCGCTACCATTACCTCGCTATCGCTCGCACCCATCTGCCAAGCTGCCGGATGACACTAGCTCAGACTGGTTTGAGAAAGAAGCGATATAATTAGGATGGATTGTCCAGAGAGAACATCCCGAGCATCGTCCGACACGCATCCACCACGGACAATGAGAACCAGCAGGACTGTGAGGTAAAATATCACCAATTCACAGATGAAAAGATGCAGAAAGCAGGCACTGATACACATGTTGTGGATTGATTTCATCACACAAGCTGCTGGGACACAGTGCTGCTGCCTTCAGCTAACTTCTATATCTTTCTCAAACACCAAGGGAAATCAGTGGGGGATGGCAGATCTACGGGTGCCACCAGGGAGCTGACAGTGTGCAGACAGAAGATGAAGCAAGACAACACAGCCGAGGCAGACTTAAAAAAGAAAAGGGTGTAAATGCGGCGCTGGTGTGTCTTTAAATCTACCGTGAGCACACATTGTCTACATGTTCGACCGGGTGCGAGAGGACGCAAGTGATCGGAATTTCATTTTCAATTATAAAGATTCTAAAAGCAGGAATTGGATTTGTATTAATCAGAATCAAGGGAATGAAAAGACCAAAGGCTAAGCCACGCTATTCTAAGGTGTGAATGAGATCAAAGGAAGTTCAAAGATGAATCGTCTTCGATGCCAATACTACGCTGGGATGAATTATAAGCATATTCAAAAGCAAAATGCAGTGAAGAGGTGGCGGCAGAGATAAGTCTACATGAAACGCATACAGAGGTTGAAAAGAACAAGAGAACGGTGGGAGGAACAAGTGGAAACTATGAAGATTTGCTTAACCTGCAACGGATAAAAAGCTCTTTTTCGTTACTTTTCAGGTTTCACTCATAACATTTCCAGTGCAGAGGAGAGGAGATGTTAGTGAAATGCTGCTATCATAGAGTCATTTAGCAGACGCTTCATCCAGAGCGACCAACAAATGGCAACTGGGGTTGTCACTTAGCATCTATTTATCAGGAAAAATGTACAGACTGAAACATGTGCCTGAAGCTAATTTACATTCAGTTCAGCTTTATAACTGTCGATGAGAGAGTATCTTATAACATCGGCTGTCTCAGACTTTTGAAATATCGTCATAATGGTGTTAAAATTTGATGGTAGTGTGAAAAATCCAGTAGTGATTTGTGTGATTATCAAAACGGAGCATAGACAGATGAAGAATCATGGCTGCTCGGCTAACAAAAGCAGCTTAATGAAAGCACTTTTTCCTTTGATTACCATTGTTTGCAGCATTTCTTTCAGCTGCTTTTTTTGATTAAAGTTTCTTCTATTCAGCAGTAGTTGTGTCTTTTAAGCATGAAGCTAATCGTTATAAAAGTTGCGGCCATGTCTGCGAACAGCTATCAGCAGATGCATTTGTCTCAAATCTTCTCTCCAGCCACAGTTTCCTTGAAAATTGTTACCTCTGCAATTCTCTTCTACCTGGAGATGCTGGCTTGCATCTCAATCTTTTGTTAAACCTGTCTTTTCAAAGAGATAATTGCAAATATAAGATTTTTTTTTCTTGGAGTAAAATCACTTCATAGCTGCACTTTAAATGCATTTGTCAGACTTGGACTTCAGACTAATTATGTCTGGCTGGTGTGTGTACACAGTACATCTCTCTTCCTCAGTACACCTCCACTGTTACTTTACAGGAGACATTATGTGCTTTATTCACAAACCTACAATTTACTGTGGTCTGTTGTAAACACACAGAAGAGAGCAGATTTACACAAATGAGAAGATTATTCTATCTGGAAGTGACAGAAGAAACAGAAAAAACAGGAACAATAAAGAAGAGGCCAAAACATTGGTAAGTAGAGCAGATCATTCAGAGCTGCTCAGTCTGTCAGGTAACCTGGATAATATCAGATTAAAGCTGCAAGTAAATTATAGAATTCAGATAAAAAAATCTGATACGTACAACTAAACTTGAAAAAGGGGAGTTTTGCTCTTAAAAACATGCTGAAGGATCAAGATGCAGGTTTTATGCAGAGGTTTTAGCACCTAGTTTAATCCTCTCTATTGGAACTAGATTCAATTGTAGTTCTCCCGTTTTAATTAAATTAAAA
>JBAMHT010000009.1:28003222-28013360 GCA_037177075.1 Craterocephalus fluviatilis
CTGATGAATCTTAACCGTGGCGAGCTGAGCCTGTTCTTCTTAAACCTTTCCACCTTAGAGGTGTTTGTATCAGGATTTGTTACCAAAATGTTACCTGCAGCATCATCTCATTTTTCTCAAGTTTCCACATGTGGCCCATTCACAAAGTGGTCACCTTGGGCTTGTTTTTAATGGATGCAGCATTTGTAAAAATGGTCTGCATGTATATAACAGAAGCTCAGGCCTACACAGAGCTTTTAAAGGGGGCTCTCCTTCACTCTGCCGTGCTGCTGGAAGCAACGTGGTTCGGTGCGGCACTCAGTAACACAGGACAGGCTGTGTATCAAACTGCAGACCCTCCAATCAGTAAACAATTCACTCTTCCAGAAGCTGGGGCAATTAAGCTTGTGGCTGAAGTGGTTGAGTTACAGTTGAGAGGTTCAATGTCAGTATCTCTGTGTCGCTATAGGACTGTCAAGCACTCTGGGATTTAAGCATTCAATGAGGCAAACGCTCCAGGACTCTGATACTTTCTGCATCTCAATTTCTCCCAAATGTTGTTTAGACATAAAGCGCTTGGGTTTTTATTTTGGCTTCACTAATTTAGAGCCGTCACTGATTAACAGGTTTTGTTTTCTAAGGTAAATTTTTAAATGAGGAAAAAAGAAATAAAAAATAAGCCATTGGAGGAACATAAAAGAAAAGTTTCCAGCCATCATCTGATTCTTGTTTACAACAGCCTAGAAGAAACAAATCTCAATGATCAATAAAAACCTTTGCTGCTGCCCTTAACAAAAAAAACTCATGATTGGGTTAATGCATAATCTGAAAACCCCAGTAGTACCAACAGAAGCCTAAAAAGCCATCCTTTGGCCGTTATTGATCAACAGTCACAATAGAAATTAAACAAGAGGATTAGCTCTGCCTGGAGGACAACACTCGTCTGCAGCTGAATTATTAGTTTGAAGATGGGAGTTTTTTAGAAAATTAGGAAAAAAATGTCTCTAAGAACATTTCTTACCCATAAATCTGCCAGTGGAGGTTTTCACATTCAATCAGCTCAGACCAAGACTCTTCTTATCACCTAAAGACTCGACAGACCCTGTAATATACTGAACGGCGTCGGTCCTTCATACGCGACAGGGAAACTCCAAAACTACAGTAACAGTTTTCTGCTCCTGCTTCAGGTTCTCTCTGCTCATTACATTCGGATCATCTTCCCAAAACTTCCTCAATGTATCATTCAGATGTGCCTTTAAATGCTGAAAAAGATGTTTTATATCCTTATAAAAGTGAGCAAACGTTGCTCTCCTGAAGTGGACTTCTCTGTTCATTATAGCTGACAAATTATTGACTTTCCTTTTTTACATTATGATCACTTATGGTCACTTTATTTGTAGTAATCACTTCAATAATTATATCATCAAATCTTGACCTGAAGAAAAAAAGTCATTTGTGCCCCCCTTTTCCTGGTCAGTACCCCCGGGCCTGCACCAACAACAAACCTGAAGCTACAAACAACAACTGGGATCCCTGTGCTTCCTCTCACCACATATCTGTGACAAGTGTGGCTGATGATGCAGATATTACATCTCTGTCCCCAGCAAACCTCATTAATCCAGAAAACTTAGGAAATAAAACTAATTAGGCTACTGTTTGCAACATTTTCCAGCTTCAGGTGATTGTGAAATGGGTCGGACTGACATGACTCACACACGCAGCTTATTTTTGCTAGCACATCCAAAAATAATATTTAAGGATAAATATATGCCAGTGTGACCCACAGACTGACAGTTTCCTCCTCAGCTGAACCACAGACAAATGCAACAAGAAAGATGGTATTTGTGACAGAAAAGCTGATCAGCTGATCCCTGATAGCCCAGAAAGGACCAGAGAGTGATGAGAGCAGCCATGATTGTGCAGAAAACTGCAGGAAAACTGCACATTATTCCATTAATGTTCAGCTGCATCATCATCATCTTCTCTCTTATCTGTAGTTGCGTCCATGCCCTACCATCATATCAGAGAAATGACAAATGTATGGGGCTTGCCACGCTGCGCATGTATTCTATGCATTAAAAATTGTAACTCATTAAATTTGTAAATTAGTTACAGGCATTATTTTTGACAGCCTTACTTTTTCTCTAACTCAAAGTTCTCAGATAAATGAAAACTAGATTATTCCCTGAAACTAGATTTCAGTCTATTTAGTAAAAATGAACATCTAAAACTGAAAACATTTTGATGTTAATGTTTGTTTTCTGTGGAAAAAGTGTGCAAACTTCTGACTGCTAGAGTGTTTAGTGCTAGCGCTGCACCCCATGAAGTGGATGGGAGGAAGTAAGTCAATATCAAATGTACTAAAAAGTTTGACAGAGCAAAGATGGAAAGTACAGAGAAACGGTAAATATTGAGTACATTGGTGTGTACACAAAGCTCAGGGGAATGTAGGGCATGAAGAAAAAGAATGAGAGAGATAAAGTGGAAAAGAAGCGAAAAACAATGAAAGGAGGGAGAGGGCTTGCCAGGAGACTTGGGCTTCTGGCTACCTTTGTTATCAGTTTGCACAGAAATGTCAGAGCACTGTGACGTTCTTCCCTGCAGCTTCTTCAGCCAAACTGCAACACACCATACGGCTGCAGATACAACAAACACACTGTGAAGGAACATATGCCACACATGCAGCGCTGTGCACAATACAACTAAATATATTCTATGCCACATGCTTTCCAGATGAAACCGCAGAGAGAAACGAAGAAATAAATCAAAATAAATTACCACGATCTACAATATAACCATCGAAAAAAAACAAACAAAGCAAAGTAATAAATGCCCCCGTTAGGAAAAGTTCAAATGTGATTCAGGGTCGGGCAAGTCAAAAGATCAGAGATGAACAATTAATTTTCCTGAACTCTGAGTATATGGAGAGCAGCATTTTGGCCTCCACCCACACTCGCTGTCCACACAGCGAATTGTTAGTCATGATTTCTTCTCTTTTCTAAAACGAGGAGCGCTTGTTTTTTCTCGCCCTCCCTCTGCGTAACCTTTGGATGCACTCCATTTGCATTACGGTCATTCGGTTAGCCTGCTTTCTAGTGTTTCATTAAAAATAGCTCAATTGCTTTGTGTTTTTCTTCTAAAAGAAATACTCCGTATCCCACAGATCAAACAAGATATAAAAAAGTCGTTTTCATCTAATACCTCCATGAATTGCTTCTAGTCCAGTCATAAGAAGAAAAAAAGAAAACATACATTAGAAATGTAGGTTTTTTTGCATCTTATCTTTCAAGTTTTATTTGCAATGCTTGCTACTTTTCAGATGCATTCCTTCCTTCACTTCAGAAGTTTTATTAGTTAATAAAAAAATCAAAAGAGATCCCAGATCCACAATCCACAAACACTGGCCCAAAATGAACAGTTTTGTAAAAATATGTAAAAGAAATTATTGTTTTGCATCCGAGTTGAATACATTTTCATGTTTTGTACATCTGAAAACTACATTCAAACCCGGCTGTGCTTTGTGGAAAATGTGATCACATTACAAAACAAAGAAGAATTAGACTTACTGGTGGAAATCCCGACAATGATAGTTTTACTTTTTAGTTTTGTGGCTAATTTCTACCGAGCAGGAAAACAACAGGATGTATCCATCCGTCCATCCATCCATCCATGTCAGGTGGCGGGGGCAGCAGCCTGGGCAGGAAGCCCCGACTTCCCTCTCCTTGGACACATCATCCAGCTCAAAGTGCTCCCAGGCCGGCAGATAGGTATAAACAAATGAGCTGTCAGATCACAGACAAACCTTGACTAAACTCCCATTTATCCATGCCGGACTAAATCAGATCACACAGGAAACAACACTTCTCTGATGCCAAGTGTTTTTGAGGCATAACTTTGTTTTTCTTTGAAATAAACACAAACATATAATGTCAAACCAACGGCCGCGGAGTGAAGAAGCGAGGAGGACTTGGAACAATGATATCTGAAGCAGCCCAGTAATGTTGCCTTTTAAAAATTCATTGGTGCTGAGCGTGCAGAAGTCCAAGTTAACTTGCCGACTTCAGGGCTAAAAGCTCCAACAGTTTGATGATTCAGGTGTTTTGTGCATTCGGGCAACCTCAGAGGCCGAACAGATTTTCCTGCTGGGGATTGTCATTTTTCTGATTTGCTTCCACTGGGTTTATTTTCTAATTCTACAGCTAAGTGCAAAAGCAGATATTCACAAACCCACGGAGAGGGACGGACAGACTCATGAGCCCTTACTCACAACATGCATGAGAGGAGGGTTTGATTGTCGCATACAGGCCAGGAAGGTCCTTACTGATGAAACTCATGAACACATGGGATTTTATTTTTTTGTCTCCTGTGTAACAATAAAATACCTAGAAAACAAAGTTTTTAAGTACACATTGATGTGTGGTCAGTTACCCTTTTACCATCATTTTCTGCTGCACAGGAGCTTCTCTCCAGCTGCATGCTGCTGGTTATGTGGGGAAGGAGTTACTTTCTTTCATGCTATGAGCTCATTAAATAAATCCTTATGATTTGTTAGGATTTATACATCCGGCTTCACATGTCTGCTCTGTGAACATAATCATATAGTTTTTTCCTGAAAGTGTCACATTACACAGACAATATAAAAAGGTAAAGTGAGATTATGCACGTACAGTGCAATAAGAGCAAACTGCTTTATCGAGGCGGTAATCACGTAATCACATGGGTTACTAAACTCATCACTGCTCAGATTTGCCTTTGCATCCTCTTCCTCGTGCTTCATGCTGTGAGGAGAAAATCTGCAGAAAACCTCCTGCTGTTAAAAACAGCGGCTTGGACCGAACTCTGCGGCGCTCCCTGAACGTCGCTCATGCTCCGCTGTGAAAACACGGGTGACCAGCTGGGAGTCAGAGCAGGTGGAGCATCCTCCGCTTGGGTTTAAAATAATAATTAATTCTTCTGATTACTGTGTGAGTTAGCTCATCCATCCTGTTGCGTGTCATGATACGCTGCTGCTGACCTCAAGAAAACTGTTGCATAAGCGATATTAGTATTCACACTTCATCCCATAAGTTCAGCGTGGAGTTGTCATCTGCTCAAAAGTCTACGGGAATCTGTGTGTGTGTGTGTGTGTGTGTCTGTGGGCTCTCCTCCAACTGTTGACTGATCCCTTTTATCTCTGAAGCTTTTTGTCTGTGAGCTTTCTATGTTAATGATGTGAGGGAAGCATCGTGGTATATCTGCTCTGTGTAAATGTATCTTTTATCTCTTATTTTTGGGCACTACTGTGTGCAGTGTACGTTTGCCCTGAAGACCAACGACATGTATAGCAGATGTAAGGAGATTCTTCTCTTTTTTCATGTGAATGAGTGGAATTTCATTTCAGGTGAACAGCAGGAGCATGCAGCGTGAAGGAGCTGATTTTTGCTAATTTCATCCTCAGCACCATATAGAGCAACAATGACAATGTTGGAAGCACACTGCAACAGAGAGGGATATATTTCAGAGGATAGCAAGAGAAAGTGCTGCAGGTTGTTTTCAAATTTTGAAGCTGATAAACACACTTCCTGCCGGTAATGATGATAAAAAAAACAAATAGTTTGGCCAAAAAAAAAGTCACCACCCCCCAAAAAGTGGTTAGACCGCATTTATCTGTGATTCCAGAAGCGTCTTGGTATCACCGTTTCTAAAAGCTTTTGTAATATCTGCAGATTTATTTTGATCTATTTTCATTCGTTTTTTTTAACAAGATCTTGTATTAATAATGTGAGAGTTCTACGCCCGAACCTAGACATGAGCAACTGCAGCGACAGATCTTAGACTGCTGACAGCACCATGCATGATGGCTACATCACATCATCCTCCTCTCTTCTTCAGGGTCTGCCTCAAAGCAGCAGTTGGGATTAAATAACCTGTTGCAGCTGAAAGATAATTGGCCATGTAGGAATTATCCAATCAGAGGCTCCGCCCCCATTTGCCTTAAATCCAGTTGGTGACTTCTTTGTTGGGTTTAACAGAATAGAATAAATCTCCACTGCAGAGGGTAATTTTCCTTTCCTGTCACTAAATGTGTGTGAGGATTGGATGCTGTTCAACAGTCAAATAGATTTTCACAGCTTTAAGGACTAAACTCACACACACATTCAGCCACTATAAGGTTGTCAGTTGTTTAAAAAAAAGTACCTGAAATAGAGACAAGCACATTTAATCCACACTTATTTATATTCAAGCTCAATAAGGGCACAAGCATAACATTAAGAGAAGAACAGCGAAAGCTGTGCCAACAGCAAGAAAGCTAAAAAGCAAGTAAATCTGACAGTGAGAAATACATCCAAGAGAATGCCAAGATTTACAGTCGGTGCCAGAGGTGAAAAGACTACAGCGAGGCTCTGCCAGCATATGACTCACTTTAAAAACACCTGACCATGATGGCAACAGGGGAGGGATAAGGTAGCGTAAACTCTCCTCCTATTTACAGAAAGCAGAAGGCAAGCAAATTCCCAGGGCTTGATGCTGGACAAGCCTGGAGCTTTTAAAAGGAATATCCCCCTGACAGACGCCTCCATCAGTCTTAGTTAAATATTTTGGTTAGTTTAAATACTAATTAGACCAAGTTGATCTCCAAAAGGGAAGTCGTAACTCCACTGGGTACAGGGCTGATTTCTCCTTTATTTATCTCCCAGAATAATTCAGTGAATCACAGAGTATCTGCAGTAACGGCAGCTACATAACGCAAAGCTATGGAAGAAGCTTTTATTGCTCAGCATTGATGCCCAGCATAAATGAGCCGCACCTCAGGGACAGTCGGACGTCACACAACAAGAATCGGCAGCACACTGAGGAGGACTCCCTGGAAACCGAGATGGTCTTACTGCAGGGCAGTCATAATTAATCTGCTGCTGGGTGTGATGTCAAACCTGCTCTCAGTCTGCATGATACAGATGAGATTATAATCCGTTTTGGTGGGATACACAGAAACAAAGCTACAACTTTTTCATCAAAACAGTTTTTTCAAAAATGAAACTTCCACTGAGTATTTACAGGCCTTCACAAGAAAAGTAAGTTTTTTTTCGGATTAGAAAAAAAATGAGATATACTGTAAATAATTATTTATTCAGTTTTGATGTGTCCAAAATATGTCCAATGTTAATGCTAATGACCAGCCTGCTGTACCGTAACCTGCAGGCTGCTGCGGTTTGTCTGCAGGCTAGTTAGTGGGAAAAGACGTTTTCAGCCTGGATTCACCGAAGCTGCAGCTTTATCAACACATATGGTGCATCTTTTTTTCAGCAGTGAACAGAAAACTGTCAGTAAATAGTTGTTTACATCAGCAAAAGTTAATTATAGATCTAGCCTCATAATTTTGCCCTCTAGTGTATCAAAATGTCTCGATGGGATATTATTACTATAATTTGCGACACCATCCTTAGCTAAACAGCAGTTTTTTTTAATCTATTGTAGGAATTCAGAGCCAAGTGCCAGTCTTTGTTTTGTTTTTTTCAATCTGTGCACATGGATGAAACTATTTTGCATGCGTAGGATCTGATAGATTTCCACTGGCTTGTTTTCAAAACCGCTGTCATTTGCCAGGCTCCGTTCTAGTAAGGCAATGTTTATTTAAACTATCTGAACAAATTTGGTATGATTTTATGTTCATATTTCACCTTTAAATACTTTAACCCACCTTGTTTGGTCATTATTATCAGTACATTCTCACTTGTGCTATTTAACTGTTAATTTGTCATTTTGTTCTAATGTATCCAAACACTGGACCTGAAATCATAAAACCCCCTAAATCTGAGTGGGAAAAGTTGTAAATATTACTGACAAATGCACCAACATAGATAAGAAACCTTTTTAAAACTCTGAATTCACAAAAAATGGAAAATAAGTGCGATATGAAATTATTTACATTTAAATGCAAGCAATGCCTCACAACTATCCTCCTTCCAGCTCAGAGCTGGACTTCCTGCTCCATATTCACACATCACCTCATTGTTTGTACAATAAAAACAAAAAGGAACTTTTCTACACACTGAACACGATAACTTCACACTTCAAACACAATAAAAGTCATTCATCTCTCAAATTCCCAAACTGGCTATTTCTGTTTTATTTTTCCATCACTCCCACAACGTTCCCCTTCCCCCTAGCAACTGAATCATGTATTTTTTTTGTGACTGGTTGATGTAGTACTTCTTTCAACCAATAGGGAGCGCTACTTCGTGAAGCACTTGTGAGATAGAGTTTGCTAGATAAGCTATAGTTTCTTTCTGCATCCAACATGATGATATCCATGAAAAATTGGTACTTTTCTTTAAAATCATACCGAGCAGGTGCTCGGCTACCTCAAAGGTGTCACGCATTTAAAGGGACGTTCAAGAACAAAGGGAAAATAAGGCGCTGTGCAACAGCTGAAGTGCTTTACATAAGGCCCGATATGATTGAACCATGACTTTAACAAAATGTAAAGACATCAAAGAACAGCTACAGATGGGGAGAGAAGGTCATAAACCCACCCCTTTAAAACTGCAGGTTTAATTTTGATTCTTAGAGTTGTGAATGGGAGGCAGAGCAATCAGCCTAGTTTGTGTTAAGGACGAAGACACCCACTCCTTATTAATGATAAAACTTTTTCTGGCTAATTTTCTTTTTTGAAAAAGCTTGTCTTAGGGCTGGCTTGGGTGATCACGAAATGTCTCTTTAGTTATAATGCTGCATGTTTAGCCTTCCAGGGGGCGTCCCATAATGTAGCGAGCATGTCCCCGCACTTTTCTATTCCACATGTATGAACATATGACATGATCATTATCAGTAACCTGTTTATCTTTTTCTTCCTCTTTCACAGCATGTATCCTTGGCTTAGAGTTATGGTGCTCGTTGACACCTCTCTCCTGTCTTTCTATCCCTAACTGGTGGAGCCAAATGGCTCTACATCCGGTCTGGTTCTGCTGGAAGTTTTCCTTCATGGTATAAGTGAGCTTTTCTCTCTCCACTGTCACCTGCTGCCCATGCTTAGAATGGGGCGTTGTATTAAAGACACGATGCAATGCAATCAGAGGGTTTCCTTCAGCAGGTGACAAGCTAAAATGAACCTGGTCTGCTTGGTCTGTAGGCTCCGAAGGTGATATTTGATCTACCTAATGTCCCATACTGAAGCATAATATTCACAGTGGCCACTGGAGAGTAAACTTGCCAGACTGTGATCTCCTCGTCCCTCATGGGGTAACTCAGAAACACATGCTCCATCAGACTGAGCATGTTTAACATAAGACGGGTGCCGCATTGCTACAGGGATTTAGTGTGAAGCCTGATGTTGTTCATGGCAACTGAGCAGCCAGTCAGCAGGTTTACAGCTGAGCAAATTCAGCCATTTGTTGCAAAACACTGAATTTGAATTTAAAGGGAAATGACAAAGAAATAGAAAATTATACAAGGACTATCAAGTTGATTTAATAGAATAAAGGTTTAGAACAGCATATACTAAACACCTGATGTGTAGCTAATGCTGTGGCAATGGAATGATCAGTCATCATTAGAATGTTTTATTTCTGTAACAGAGGAAGAAAAGTTACTTATATTCATATATAGGTAGATAAATTCTAAGGCTGTCAGTTGATGAAAAGTTTAATCGTCATTAATTGCTTAAGTGTCCCGAGTTAACTTGAGATCAATCGTATATCAATCGCAGAATCTGATTGTTTGAAATTTGATCCAGTTTATTTCATTATATATATTTTTAGCAAGATATGTATCATTACATAATACCTATGTAAGCTGTGAGGAAGCCCAGATCTCTTGGATCATTAGGAGTTATTTCTTGAAAAGACGCCTCAGTCTTTTCCCGAAGACCATATCAAAGAACTTAAAAATTAAACTGTCTGCGTAAAAGATCCATTGTTTGTGCTTCAGAACCACAACCTTATCTACATCCCTTCCTGAAACTATGGCAACGTTGCATGTGTCAATCACATGTTTGAAAAATTACCACTGTTAAAAGGAATTAGCATTAACTTTGACAGCCTTAATAAATACATATGTTCTATGACAAATTTATAAAACTCAATCACTTAAAGCGGCTCTATGCTGAGAGAGAGGGATCTGGGGATTATGTGTCAAAATCAATTAATTTTGATGGATGGGGGGGGGGGGGGGGGGGGGGGGG
>JBAMHT010000009.1:28076965-28087229 GCA_037177075.1 Craterocephalus fluviatilis
ACACACACACACACACACACACACACACACACACACACACACACACACACACACACACACACACACACACATCCACACACACACCCATCCACATCCACACACACACACAGGTTCCAGGGCTGCAGTCAGACACCAGGTTGCCGGCCAACCAACCGACGGCATGGCACACCCGGACAGGTCCAAACCCCCCCAGCAGCGGCAGACCACATCAGAATCTTAATTCTGATGTGGTCTGATTTCTTTCTGCAGCAAATCAAGCTGCCAGTCAGGATACGACGGATAAAACAAATACACAATAACACACGTGAACAAAGCCTGAAGGTGGTCGGCTCAGCGAAAGAATGGAGAGAAAAGTTGTTTTAGGGAAGAACATGAGGGATGCAGATTCAACTGGAAGGATAAAACTAGAAAAAAATTCCATGTTCAGTCTTTAGGACATCATATATGACCGAATACCCTTAATTATTCATTCATTCATTCATTTTCTGAACGTTTACATGCATTTTCTTTACTGGAGCCTCTCCCAGTAATTATCAGGTGAGAAGCAGGGTTCAGGCTGGACAGCTCACCAGTCCACCGCAGGGCCAACCATAAATGGCTTTTCTTACAATGGTCATTGGTTCTATAAAATTATTTCACATCCATGTGTAACGCAGCTCAGGTCCTCCCAGCCTCTTATGTTACACACTACCACAAGTAAAGCCTCCCTTAGTCAAATGTTCTTTTCAATTCCTGCATCAAGTAACTGGAAGTTGCTAAAACAGCCCTGAAACTAGATGCTTTAATTCCTGTCTGCTTTTAAACACTTTCAAAATGTTTTCGATGATTTATCAAATTTTATTGTGATTCTATTAGTTTTTTTTTGTTTTTTTGTTGTGTTTATTTTGCTTTTTTCTGTCTTACTTGTTTACTGACACTTGCCAAACCAACTTTGTGAACAAGAATTAGCTCCCATTTTTTTTGCCATACATTTCATATTAGTACCAAAGCATAGATTTGCAAAGTTCCACCACAAAACCTGTGGAACAGTCCGACTGCGATAAAATGGTGATAATGTCCAGGTAATTATCTGAGACAGGCCACGGGAGCGCTGCAACTTTCATTTCTAAATCTGCTATATAGGCAGACCTGGAAATGTAGGACAGCATTCATGTCTTTACTGTCTTAAAGCTTCTGGCCCGATCAGATTAGATAAATAGTTTAGTTATAGTTTGTCTACGCATTTTCCCCCATTTCCACAACTTAAAGAACTTCTTGCGTTTCAGCCTTAAAAAAGGCGCTAAGCACTCATTAACGCCTAGGCAGGAGCAACCAACCACTATGTGCTCATGCCTGTCCACGGAGGGTCATTTATTCTATAAATTGATGTAGACGAGAGGGTTTGTATTTCCTTGCCAAAGGCTCCCCCTCAACCTTCCAGCTGACAACTAGTCTTTTAATGAACAACATGTCAAATGTGTCAAGGTATTTTAAATTCTATAGGTGCTGTTAATGTTTGTCAGACCTAAAGGAAGATGTTGTGCTTCAGCATCAGATTTTCTCCCGTGTTAAGTAAGTAAGGCAGATTTAACACGTTAGTACAGGAAGGAGGCATGAGTGATATTCCTCTACAGGAAAGACTCACAACGAAAAGCAGGACAGACAGAGGAGACAGGGAGACAGCGAACCTCAGTACATCAACTAGAGCCAGAAAAAATCTGCAGTAATGGTGCATCTGGCAACCGTTGTCCCCGTTGCCCCCGCTGCCCCACGATTGCAGCCTGTACTGACCGCCAATCAGGACTGCTGATGCTAGTTTGTGTATCGGGGGGGCGAGGTGCCACGTTCACAGCCTGCAGCATGTGTGCCGACAGAAAAGTCAAATTTCATTCTTTTTCCACCATCTCATAGAAATATGGAAACTACAGGACAAAACATGACATTTTATCACAAACATTTCGTCTCTGTGTCCATCTTGTTGCATGGCTTCATCACTCAGAAAAGAGGATGACCATTGCAATCATAGTTCACATTTACACACAATAAAATCAAGTACAAAAGTCAAATTATTCAGTAATATGAATATACTAGGTTTGTTGGTTAAATTTAATCAGATAGATCAATTACTTCTCTTTCAAGTGAATCCAGATGTGTCATTTAAGAAAGTAGAGACAAGTTTTAATTCATCAGACACTAATTCAAAGTTGAACTAAAATTATACTTGTATTCAAAATGATATATTAGTACATAAAACTTTATTTAAAATGCATATTTTTGATAAAATCTCAAATAAAGAAATAATAAAAAGCTGATTTAGGGCCTACCTCCAAAGTTGGAGATACAATTGGAGGATATTTACCTGTACAAAGTTATGCTGGTGACCAGCAAAAGAACTACCTTAAGGAACTGACCTCAACATTGTCACAATGGAGAGAGATTATGGAGGAAATCTATGTGATGGAACAGATCACCCAGTGTTTAAAATTGAGGAAGGCGTATTTTGAAATGGATCATTTACAAGATCCATGCATCTTTGTGACTGACTGAACACCTCACAGTTATTTTTAGTATTTTGAAAATAACATAAACAAAGAGTTTTTAAAAAATAAGCTGATTTAAAAAGTGTTTTAAATGGCTTTTAAAAGGAACCATAGTCCACAAATGTCAGGTCCAAATGAAGAGAGTTTCATAGTCTGAGGGCCCCTGAACAGAAGACCCTGTGTCCTTATGTTTTCAGCTTTGTATGGCTCCATCAGGTCTCAGGACCTCAGGGACCTGCCTAGGAGAAGCCCTCTAACACTCCCTGGTTTACACAACACACTCTTTTGAGGAGTTCTGGACTCCAGTGGGATTTATTTCACAGTATCTTGACAGGAAAGGAGGTCAGAGAGACGCAGCGAAGGGCCCCAGGCCAGGATTCAACCTTGGGCCAGCGGCGTCGGGGAGCTGTAGCCTCGCTGGGCGTTCGCTCAACCAGCTGAGCTAAACAGTTCTCATCACTACCAGAGCTGTCGATTACAAGCTGCTATCCTTCCCAGGACTGTTTTTGTCATTTCTCACCCATAAATCATAAATGATTTGGTTTGTTTTAAATGTAGCTGGTTAAGGGAATGTGACCCGATTCCACAGCTTTCCTTTTTTATATGTGTAGTGAGTTCAGACATGCTACCTGAACTCTGCTCTGCTCAAAACAACTAAGAATATCTCTCTATCCCATCGTTTCCAGCCATGCACTGTGACAACACAAGTGAACAGGTGCACAGCTTCCTGCACTGATTTACCAACTGATTCTGATCATAAATCAGCACAGTCCGTCGGCCTCTCATCATTTATGAGTTTCCCACATCTTCTGCTTTATTTTCTTCTTTTCTACCATCTTCATCCTCCACAGCACAATCGCCTGCTTTAGCATCGTTTCATGAAATCTAAGATTATTCCAGAAACTGTGAAAAGCAGAAGATTCTTTTAGTTAGTTTATTGTAATTTTTGCTTATGCGTTTCATTTTATTGGACATTATGGTGTAATAGAAATAAATTTGACAAAACACTGTTACCTGCTAGGCAGAATAAGTGAACAGAAGATGAATCAGAGAAAGAATAGAGAGGAGACGCATCCACTTGAACTTTTGGCCTTAAGGATTATCATATTTTTATCCTCCTTTCTGCTCGTCTGTGTCAGCATTTCTGCATGGCCACTTTACACTTTGCAGAAGTATGTTAGTCGTTCTGGACCTTAGCTTCCACATGGTCAGAAAGTATAATATTTTCATAAATATATCATATTTGATATGTGCCGTTTCTAAGACATTTTACTCGGTATTTTGGTATATTCTTCTGCTCCCTAATGGACATCTGGAAGCAGAAGACTACACTACAATGATTTTGACATAGTATATTGCAATAAATGGTACAGTACATATGCAAAGAAAAATTTTGTTAATTTTTTCCCAACATTTTCTTACAGGGCCAAATGAAGACTTCTGATTTTAAAAAATGTACTTCTTTCCCCATTTTTCTTTGGCTGGGCTTTAAAAGGGTTAAAGCAGTTCCCTGGACCCCCGGTACGCCTAGCATTGCCGTTAACCATCCCACTGCCGCAACAACAATGATCGCTTGAACATGAGATGGGGTCATTCTGCAGGATCCTCTACATATGAGGCATTAAAACTGTCAGAATCTTCATAAGTAAAGAAGATTAATGTGCATTTATGCACTGATGTTAGAAAAACGAAGATGCTAATTTTATATTAATCTCTGCATTAATGATTTTCATTTGACAGCACTGATAAAAATCCCAATATTCCATATTTTTTTATAATTATCTATTTACAGGGGAGTGTAGGCTGAGGCCACACAGCAGCACACACATTAAACAAAGCCAAAAATTTCCTTTTATTCAGTCATTAAAGAGTTTGAGTGTGCCATAAAAATATCAGCTGTCACTCCAGCTTCATTTTCTCGTCACAGCCTTCACTTTTCGTGCAACATCTCCCCATTTCCAAACGTCTGTCTACAGCCGGCCTCCTGTTATATGTTTACCTATGCATGGTTGAATGTAGCCAATGGTTATGGAGTGAACGAGGAGCAGCGTGGTTTCTCATTAAGCGGAGAGTCAACACCTGCCTTTGGTAAACATAATGTTCATGCAATCTTCAAATTATAAACACACTGTAGGTAAAAACAGCAACCCTACTCACGATGTACCTGCTCACACGTACACACTTGCATAGCCTTACTGGTAATGGCCTTTTTTGTAATTACAGTCATTTGTCAAAAGCGTACCTTGATTTATAGCCAAATTAAAAATACACCGGAAAAGAAGCTGCAGGTCCTGCTAGCTCTGGGTACAGAAAGTGATTAATGTTGCGCCATTAGAGGCATGAGAGTGGCATGAACCGGATATGCACCCTGCCATGCAGCGCCAGGCGAGCAGGAACATAAATCCCAGCGTATGCACGCTCCGGATGACTGAGTAGGTGTACCGTGGGTGAGTGATCAGGGTGGCTTTGGCCGAGGCAGCAGCGGGTCGGTGTGGCGCAGGTAAAAATGCCAAAGTGAGGAAGTGGAGCAAAAAATGAAAGGGGTACAGCTCTGTTCATTTGTGCTGAAGGTAACCTGTTTACAGTGTCATATGTAAATATGACTTTTTCTTCTTGTAAGGTAAAAGTGACTGGCAGTGGGCCATGAAACTTTCATTTTGTTAGAGAACATAAATAAAAAAATGGTTGAAATATGTCTTCACTGAGCTGGTGAGTAAACTCCTTGCTTTCCCGAGGTTTGATTGGCTTGAGGTTGTTTGTGGAAAGTAACTGTGGGGGAATAATGAGCCACTCTGTGATGTTGGGTATGCTCACTTCTACAACATGAGGCAGGAAGGGGGGTATTTTGTGTTTTGACAAAAGAAGAAAAATGAATATCCTGCGTGAACAGATCCACTTGAATGAATTGTGTCTGGAAAAGTGGTCAACCTTTGATGCTGCAAATACATCACAAAACCCTTCCATCACACGCGCATGATGGACTGGTTCATGAAATATAAATATGTCTGTCTGTGCCCGTGTGCTTGTCCTCATGAAAAATTCCTTCAACAATGCTGTGGGTCCTCAGGCATATGGACAGCAAACTTCATCATCTCGACTTAGAAAGCAGAGCTGAGTAGGAATGAGGCAAAAATAAAGCAGACGAAAGAGCTCTTCCATTTGTCCAATTTATCTAAAACCACTAAGCTATATCGGAATTCAAGTACTTTTAAATTGCCTTGGTGATAAAGTCTGAGGGATACAGGCAAGAGACAAGGATTGTGCCGGTGGAGAGATTTTTGGAGCTCAATGCAGTTAATAAGCCATGGGACTTGTACCAGCTGGGAGAGCTACATATCCACAGACCACTACTGCTAGCAACGCCAAGCCTGGAGAGGCCATTTCCAACAGGTTATTTCTTTTTTTTAGGTCAGCTGTTAAAGAATGCTTGATTAAGAAATGTGAATGATGCTAAAGGCTGCTATTATTTTTTAGGAGTAACCATATATGGGGGTGGGATTGTGCAAAGCCTTCGCAGAGCCATGGTTTGCTCTGCAGGAGACAGATAAGGAGGCTCTCTTCATTTCTACTCCACATTTTATCTCCACTCAAAGGGGTATGCCCTGTAGCTTCCTACTACACCAGAGCCTCTTTCCTCCCAAGGTTTGCATAAATTAACAAGATTGTATGTTTTTATGATGGTCTCTGGAATAAAAAGCACACTCCAAGGTGCGAGTCCAGTTTGTGCACAGGAGCAGCATTACCGATGCCATGAAGCGCCGTCATTTCTGCCAAGTTGCTGACAGCCAGCTGCATCAACTTTATTGCCATTTTTTGGAGGTGGCAGTGACAAGGCAAGAAACAAACAAGCCTGCAGAGCTAAGGTGAGCTGTAACACCGTCTCAAAATCAATACATTTCATTGCTGGACTTCTCGGCATTGAGGCAGGACCTACTGAGAGCTTTTAAAGTAACTTTTGAGAAGGGAGAAACTAATTCATCCTTCAGTAAATGTCATTCACCTCCTGGCCTGCATAATGCGTCACTACTATAGAGATGGCATTTGGTATTTGGAACTATAGCACTTTATATTGTGGAATGAATGAAGGAGGCATCTTAAGTCTACATTTTGTCCTTCTAAAATAAAAATGCCAAATAACCATCTGAGTCCAACTGCAGAAATTGTGATCTCGGGGCTCCTGTTGCAACGAAAGACAGAAAGCCCGAGAGCAAAGCAAAGTTTTGTTTCTCATGATTTTTGGAGGAAGCTGTAAGTTTTACTTTCTGTTGGGCCAATTCAATTAATAACCCCTGCTGAACTGTAGTTGCTACTGTAAATTGCTTTATTTGGACAAAAGCACAAACTGTCCACAGACTGTACACTCTGACCTAATCTCCAACACCATCAAGTCAGGCTGACCCCTACGGACCCCTCAGGATTTATGAGACTATGTTGGAGAATGTGAGCGGCTACAGGTAGGTACAACTAACAAAAAGTTTAGGAAGTCGACATTTTACTACATTCAGCTGGAATAGAAGTTTTGTTATAAAACAGAAAAGCTCAGACACACTTCAGGAGTCTTTTGTGAATTTTTTTTAGTCCTAATCGAGCCTTTTCTGGGTGACAGCGCTGGTAGAGGCTTTTACCTGAGTTTCTTCTGGTCATGTTGGTGTGTAGCATGGTACTACTGGGGTTTCTTATCATGCACATATATTGTCTGTACTGACATTCATCCTCTGGATGGGATCTAACTGCAGCTTTTTCAGGGCCATGTTTAGCTCACCTGGTAAAGCAGGGGTCTTTCAAACATAAGTTGCCACCGTTCCTCATATCAGCTGCCCCTGGATTAATTTCTAGCTCGTAGCTGAATGTCTCATCCTAGTCTTAAAAGGCTACCAGACCCACAAATTCTTGTTTCAAAAAGTACCACAATTATTCCAGTCACAGTCTGTACAGAAAGAGTCAGGAAATGGTGAACTGTAGACAATGAACAATGGGGGGGAGTAGTGGAAATGGGTATTAGACAGGGGGCACTAGCCCAGAGAGGGTTGAGAAGCAGTGCTCTAGCATCACTGCATGGTTGGAAAGTCTCCACAGAGTCCCCCTTGAGCTAAACACTTCAGCTGTTCTGCATTGTTCTGCCTTCTGTACATCTGCCTGATCTGGTGCAGATCCAGAAAAACCAGAATCCTCACAGACTCTCAGCACCCCGATCACAAACTGTTTGAGAAGCTGCCTTCTGGCCAACGCCTCCACACCATCATGGCCAGCACTACACACTGGTAAAGAAAATGTTTGTTCTGCTGCTGCCGTATGATCAATGCATTCAATCTTTAAACCTAAATCTGTACATAAGCCATAGCTGCAGCTACAGTAGCATCTTTGATTGTGGGTCATTTTTCATTTTAAGTACTTTTTAACCTCTTTTAATTTTAGGATCTCAGGAAGAAGCACATACATGTTCCTGGATAACTCATCTGCCACTCAAAGCAGCCCCATCCATAATCAGAGATTAACAAGCGTTCAGTTCTTGAGCTGAAAACAGGAGGAGCATGTTCTACAGTCAGACTCATGTTAAGAAGAAAAGTGTTTTTTTTTGCATTTGATGCTGACATTATATTTCTCCCTCAGAGGTTACTGCTTGAATAACAACAACAACAACGCTTAATAAGCCCGAGTCTCAAAGTTGGACAGTGATCAATGATTTCAAGTTGTAATTTAGTCTAGTTTTACAGAAAGCTGACAATACTGACACAACAGTCCATGTAGGAAAAGTCTCCAGCTTACACACAGTATCTGTCTGTATTAGAGGGTCTAGACATTAGTTTGTATATCCATTCATTCATCCATCCATCCATCCATCCATCCATCCATCCATCCACCCATCCGTCCATCCATCCATGGATGTGTCCTGGGGCTCTGCTTCACAGAACATGGCTAGAAAACCTCCAAGGAGAAGGATTTAGGAGGCATCCTAATCAGATGTCACCTCATCTGACTCTTTACCTAGATGAGCAGCAGCTACACGCTAAGCTCCTCCCCTTATCTCTCAGTTGCCCCCCTGTGTGAATCACCTAAAGCATGTTCTGATCCTGTGGGCTGTTTCAGGGCCGGTAAGGTCTCCCAAGGCAAACTGGACTGATTAAGAGCGATTTAGAGACCTTGATGGACAGACCACTGATAAATCCAACGATCCACCCATCACCTGCAGGGAGGGGTTTTCAGTTTAGGTGCAATGCGAGCTTGGTGGCAGGTGAAGGAGGGAGGGGTGTTTGTGTGCAGATTCCCAGTAGACTGGCTGAGATATGTGCGGGAGGGGGGCACTGTTAACATTTGTATCTTTACCCTACATTCATTTTATGAACAGCTATGTAAGGGGAATGGGAGATGTAGAGGATAAAAACCAAACCCGTCTCAGGGGTGACTGAAGAGCTTGAGAGAGGAATAACGGGAGCAAAATGAAAAGTTTATAAAAGCTGGTAAAGACAGGCAGAGAGGGACTGCTAGCACACTGATTGTGTATGCACTTGTTTCTCAGATATGGCCATTAGCCGAAATGGATGTCCTTGAACCCGGGTCTGTGCCAACAGGTATCTCGCGCTTCCACACTGCCCCTCCACTGGTAATTACACGAGAAGGTCTACAGCAGGTGGTACAGGGCTGTGCAGAATTTCCATAAATCTGCATGTGTCACTGGGCCCGGCTGCACCCTCTGGCACACAATGATTCCCACTCACTCTCAGCAGACAATTTGCTAAAACCTAACAAAAACAGATAGTATGAAGGTAGAGTAGCACCAAAGCTCCCTCTGAAGCCCGTGCAGATCGCTGAATGTGCCCAAATATTTGGGATAACAAATTGCTTCCCCTTTCACTTCACATCCACAAAAAAGAGAAACCCCTGTAATGGTCATGAAGTTAACAGTATTGTTTATCCATGGTGGAACATAAATCCAGCATTTTTCTCCTTTGTACCCCCCACCACCACCAAGACGAAACAAGGTTTTTAGTAGCATTTGCATTTCCGTCTGTCAGCAAGGTTATGCATAAACTACTAAATCAAATTCAGCTCCTGAAAATTACAAGGTATGGTATCAACCTTGGGGGTGCACAGTGCTCTGTGAGTGCCTCTTTATTTTTTGGATTATCATATATTTGAACAACTGGTAACGTCTTCATGTTGTGACTGTAAAGCTTGGGAACATGCTGAAGCTGGGGGTGAAGGTATGTAAGTGCACTGCAAGGCTCTGCAGTTAGACATCAAATAGATCTAAAGTGTACAAAATTCATGCAAAATACGACAGAGTATTGGAGCCACTTTAAACAAAATATATTTTTTCACAGACTTTGAGAATAAGTCATAATTCTATGAGAAAAATAACAGTTATTTGTGGAGGGGAAAACAGTAAATCCATCAGCGGGATATTCAGAGGGGTTTTGTCAAACAATTGGATCATCTGATGCATCCATCGACTGGTTCCTCCTCTCCACAAGAGCAGCAATTTCCTTAAAGAACACCGTGTAACTTTTAGCCACTAGCAGTGCCAAACACAACACTGTCACAAAATGAAACCGTCTGTATTTTCCTGGCCTCCTCTGACACATTTTCACCTCCTTAAGGCCTCTACAAACCAAACGCGGTTCGCGCAGCTGCGACCGCGCGGTACCGCGGTGAGCGGGCGCAGACAGTTTGGTGGCGGCGCGGCGCGTTGGCGCAGGTTGCTTAGCGACGGAGCAGGAAGAGTAGTATTTTATGAACTTGGGTCC
>JBAMHT010000009.1:28166326-28179433 GCA_037177075.1 Craterocephalus fluviatilis
CCTCTTGTTCAAAACCCCTGAAGCCTCTCAAGTTTAAAGTGGAGACTAGGACATTAACAGAACAGAGGACATCTAAATGGAGATGGCACAAAATACGAATATGTAACCAGGGATGCATAAAAGATGTTAGAGGATAGAAGGAGTTGGCCATTTCAGACCATGCTATTAGTTGAGTAAATTCAAAATAACAAATACTGGAAAATCTTTCCTATTCTCATTTAAAAGCCCTGTTAAGTTGTGATATATGCAACACTGCTTGATTTATATTTACAGTATGTTGCTGTTGTTTGCTTTGTATAGAATTTGCTTGTTCTTTCCATGCATGCGTGGGATCTCTCTGGGTCCCCCGGCATCCTCCTACAGCCCATAAACATGCTTGTTATGTACTTTGGAGTCAGTGTGAATACGAGTGGTCATTTGTCTGTTTGTGTGGGATTTTTGCGAACTAGGCTCAGTTATGTTCCACGTTTAGACCAAACGTTATTTGGTGTCTTGGGAATAAGAGTAAACATTGGTGATGTTTATCTCTGCTTGTCATGATTGCTGTTTTCAATATTCTTATTTTGGTTAATCATTAAAATTAGTAAGTGTGTATAGTTAAAAAAATGCATGAGCAAAGTAAATATATTTTATGAGTTAACATGGCTGAAATATTATATATTGGAGTAGGGGGAGTATTAAACCAGCCTTTGGTTGTGCGCTAGAGTTTGTAGAGTCAAGAAAAATGAGAGGAAAATGCCTCCATTTGCTGTAAAATATTAGTAAATCTGATAAAGGAATTTTAAATCTGATAAATTAAATGTTTTTTTATTGTAATCTATTCTTGCTGATTGAAGAATAATAACAATAATGATGACAATAATAATGATGAAAATGATAATAGATAATAATGAATAATATAATAAAGAACAGTGTAAGCCAACACGCTCAAAACGGATGGATGAAAAACAGACTTTCCAACTGATGAATTAGTGGATGAGAATAAGTAGAGCAAACAAACGTAAAGTATCTTTAACCAACATTAAAAGTGTAAATTAAAATCAAAACTTTAGATTAAGATCTTGTGAACATAAGTTGCTTCAACTTTTTAGAGATATTTTCATCTTAACACAAGTTGTTTCATCGGATATACACAAATAGATCTGAATACTTTTCCTCATTTTATTCAATTTAAGATTTTACTTCACACAGCACCAGAGCCTGTGGGTTTACCTAAAAAAATTTTTTACAGCATATCTCCCTGCTTGCTTCAGAGTGGATTTCCTTTTTTGAAGAAAAGATATAAGAAGTTTTAAAAGTGTTGTCCTACCATCAACGTTCTAATAAAAAACTTTCCCAAAGCATCCATTATGTTCCCATAATGAAGCATGTTAAAGCACATTTTTGTAAGCACATTGAAATGCTTTTGAAAAACTGCATGCTTCAATGCTTCATTGAAAAACCCTGAAATCATGCATTTTTACAACTAATGCAACACTTTGGGAGGACGCTAACAGAAAATGCTGTTTGTAACTAACCAAACAAAGATATACAGGGTGGACTGTGGGTAAAAGTAGAACACCGTAATAACCTCCTAGTGAATGTCAGTCTAATGTTCCTATTCCTCACATGGCTGTCACAGCAGCTCGCTGCTGCAGAGAGTTTTTAGGGCTCCTGCTCCTGAGGTCATGCAGTGATGCAGCAAACAGTTGCCTTTTTTTTCTTTTGTTTTTATCCTGAAGCTTTGCACTTTCACTCCACCGGTCACGAGAAAAAAAACTGCACCGCTCGACCTGTAGAAGTATCCAGAGAGCGACCGCCCGACCCGATCCATAACCTCTGCTGCTGGATGCAATAACCATAGCACTGACATCTTTAGTTGTACAACTCTATTTCACCCGATATGTTTGCTCTCGTTCTACTTCAGCTGTCTCGTAAAAGCTGACTGTCTTTCATTTAGACAACTTCGTAGTCCAGCCATCGTGATTATGCAGCCAAACGGTGTTTGCATGTGTTTGGACTAATACTCAGAGCCTTTTCAAACCCAATTTCTCTACATAAACTCCTCCGTCACATCTCCAGCAGCTTTCTGCTGTCTCATTTTCTACTGAGGACAACTTCAAAAAGCAGTTTACCTCTGAATTAGACGGAGATGTTTTCTGAAATAAAGATTTCTTTCAGTGAGGAAAAGACATTTTTATCAGACTGAGCCAACGCAGGAGAAAAAAGTACGACCTGTGAGACAGTATCTCTGTTTTTCTTCTAACACTGCATGAACACACCAGTCGTTCAGCTTGCTTCCCAGTTACCAGCCACCAAAGGCAGGCCTTAATTCCTTCCAATCACCACTACAAAGCCACGTCTCCACCCAGACAGAGATGCAGCAGGATAAAAAGAACGATTGCCTCCAAGCATTCTCCCTCCATACTCTCCTCAAACGGGCTCGCGTCGAGCATTTGCACTCTAGCCAACCAAAAAATGAGAAAAAAAGGAGCCCACCCACGCCTGCAAAACACATACGCATGCTGCTTTATTGTTTGTCACTTTTCATATCCCACCTTATTTACTCTCCCTGTAATGCAGCGGATGGAAATTAAATAATGGAAAACAAGGCTGCACTTTATTTATTCCATCTCTCCCTTCTGCTTAAAGTTATTGAAAACTAGCTGTTGTCATCACCGTTTACCACCTGGCTTGAGGGAAGGCAGCTTCTTTCGTACGAACACATTATTCTCCTTGCGTTTTTTTATATGGATATAAGAGAGCGAGCTGGCAGGTAGCGCATGTGCAGTGCACGCAGCAGCATGAACAATGTTCACCAATAACCCTGAATATCACATCTTCATAAAATGAATGAAGCATCTGGAACACAATATTTTTTTACTGCTTTCTTTGCCAAATATTCGTAATTTTACATCAAGATCATACTAATGTCTTTTTTTTATTTTGATTTCTGCCTTTTCAAAAAATAGAGAGGAATAAAGAAGATTTGACCCAATAAAAAGCTGAGCCAGTGAAAGCAGCAGAATAATGAGCTGGATTGAGTTTTTCCTCAATCCCCGACTGGAAACTGCCTTCGCCACTTCAGCTGCGGCGCTGTGTTTAGTCGGCCTGCAGCTCCCGGCTGACGCCTGAATTCACATCTCTCCAAATCTCTGCAGCCATACCAGTAATACCATCATAAAAGGGATGTTTAGAGAACACAGCCTGCTGCTGGAGCAGGAAAATGTTTGAAGAGACATTTGTCCATGAAAGTCAAGTGGAAGACATTTAAAAGTTTGTGCTCAGATTTCGTGTTGAGATGATGAGAAAGACGTCCTGCCTGGAGGTTAGGAAGCTCCCCGGTGTGACGACATTATAAGAACAGATCAAATTTAAATTTTTATGGGCAGGTCAAAACTATTGCATCCAGGGGAGCCACTCTAAATCAAACAGGTCACTTTTTACTAAGATTGTAGGTGAACCGTGAATACATTTTTTCTTATCAAGAGTTAAAAGGTCATCAATATTTATAATGAATGCAGAAGAAATGAATAGCAGCAAGGAATTAGAACTTGACAACAATTATCAGCGTCAAATAACATTTAGAGCAAGCTGACAAGTTTACCCTGTGACAACACGCCCTGTTGAAAAACACGCCCTGTTTTCACGTTGGCTCACCCTATTTATCTGCTGTGCGCGCTCCCCCTCGGGTGGCTTCCTCTCGGTTTGCTTCTTCCGGTCTTGAGCTAGAAGCTCAAGCAGCCATCACATCCATGTCCTTACTCATGCTGTGACAGCTGATCAAACGGTAGGGTTTCTCCGACAGCAACACTCCTGTGCTGCGGTGTCACAGTCATCTCTGACAACCGATCAAATAAATGAACACTAATCCGTTTCTCTATTGTAAGCCCTGACCCGAAAACGAGGAAGTCCCAGCGCCGGCGGGCGACGTCATCACCACAGCTGATCACTTGTAAGTAGAAACAAAATGTAATTATTTTAAACCCATTTCCTGCCTTTCCCTTATAAAACAGTATAGAAAACGAATAATACTAAAAATACTAGAAAAACTGCCTCTGGCATGTCAGGCCAATTGTGACGTGAGTTTTTTTTTATTTATTCCCTTTGTTTGTTTGTTCTAGCATGTGTATGTGTATGTCTTAAACATGTTTATGGTATATTTGTCTGTTTTTCTCCTCAGCTGCTGCTTTGGGGCAGTTTATCTGGGGCGTGCACATCGTCCAAAATTAACTTTGGGTATTGGGGATGAACTGTGTGCACTCTTGTAAATACACAATGAAGCATCAAAGTAATTTTCTTTTGTGTTTATTTTTGTATGGTCTGTCATTCATTATTTAAAAAAAGGGTCTTTGTACAGGTCCTTGTGTGGTCGGTTTTATTTTATAAATAAACAAACAAAATTTCAATTAAATATCCTATTTGTCAGGAGGGATACCTGGCTCGCACCCCATAAAACCGTCACAACCCTCATAAATAAAGGCAACGCTTGTGTTTGCTGCATCGTTTCTCCTCCTTAATAACACCAGTAAGTAATAAACGAGATTAGAAAGCCTGATTTCTCAGCAGGATTTAACTTGTAAGGATGAGCAGCACAGCTAAGCATGTGGAGCAATATTCTCTTGTTTTTAGCTCCAAGTGTTCCAGCCACAGATGTGTAGCTATCTACCCGGCACCAAATCAACAGACTGGAGATATGGAATCGACACGGCTCCAAAATGCCTGAGTCTGGAAGCTATCCTCCAGGATGGCAGCATTTTCCCCCAAAGAGCCAAGATCAGCACAGAGAGCACCCTGAAACTGGGAGTGGAGAGGATGAACTGGCCCGCCGTGGGTCCAGGCAGCAACCCAACTGAACACTTCTCTCTCCGTGGAGGAGTGGCCAACACCGGCGCTCTGGCACAGCAAGGCAGGCGTATTCATGCAGCATATTTCATGTGCAGACAGTTCAAAGCGCTTCACATTAAACATTCCAGCGAGGTGCAGAAGAAGCATTAAACATAGAAAAACAAGACCCGCTCAGTGCTCTGGCTGACCTTCAGCAACTCCTGGCTGAGGAGCAAGGTGCCAAACGGCAAAGTGTGACCAAGCTGGAGAGCTTTCAGACTTTACTTTTATAGCCCCTTTCAGATACGTTTACAACTCTGCCTGCTTTACAGAAATAAAAAACAACTGGTTTTATAATAATAAATAATCAACCAAACACATTTTTTTTCTTTCTCTTAAGTTTTTAGTCAGCTTATTTTAAAATGTACCAACTTAGATAAAATCCCTTTTTGCTCATATCACAGTAGAACCAGCAACAGGTTGAGCTGACCCGTTGCACGGCATCGTTTTCTTCCTCTATGTGACTCAGAAAGTGTTGTGCAGCTTTGCTGGAACTCCACAAGCTTCTTCCAACTTCTCACTGCCTGCCCAAGAGAAACTATTTTGCATTTTACATGTATTGTTGTTTTTTTCTCACTAAGTGAAAGTAATAAGAATTGACATAAAGGCTGTCCCTTCTGTCAGCAAGAGCCCAGCAACTCATGCACACTGACACTCAGCAGGCAGACGCTGGACAGGAAGACAGCCCTTCTTGTCTAACATGCCTGTCGAGCTAAAAGCTTCAACTCGTGTGCAGAAATGTGCATTGTTAGGTTCAGAGAGCCGTGGATGCAGCCGCTTCTCCGACCTGAACTGTATCTGGGGACTCTCTTGCAAACCATTTCTATAAATATGAGAATAGGAGCATCAGCAAGGAGAAGCAGGATATTACAGCATCTGTAACTGAGTAAATAGATTACAAACATAATAAGAATCCCTGTTTTATGCCAGCGGATGAACCTGCAGGCTGGTTAGCAGGCCAGACATCCTTATCCAGCTATATAAATGAAGTTTGATTGATTAATTAATACATCCATTTTTTACATCCTTGTTAAGCTAAAACATTGTTCCAGTCCTATTGACGGCTTATTGAGCATCATCTTTTGCATTCTGACTGTTCTCTAAGATCTCTCCAGACAGTAAAAGTCAGTCTGATGTTGTCTTATTTCTTGATCTGTCTCTTTCTATCCTTCTTTTCCTCTTTTCCTCTGATAATGTCCTCCATTGTTAAGTTTCTGAATCTTTGCTGAGCACGGTTAAAATGGCCGGTGTGTAAATATCTGCTAGCATGTGACGCGGTTCGTAATGTGAAACTGGGCTGCAAACATCACGCAGCATCCTGGAGGAAATAGCTGTGAAGTAGATGCTCAGCCTCATAGATTTTCAGGTGGAAAGTTACATAATGCGACAACTGATGAACATCAGCCACTTTCTGGCTAAGGAGACAGATTATTCCCCGTCTGGTTGGTGGAGATTAAACGAAAAAAGCTAGAAGAAGGGAGGCAGCAAAACAAATCATTTGGGAACATTATTGGGTGTTTGAAGCTTCGTTGCTCTTTAGTATAGTTTAATAAAAAATGTTTAATTTTTTACCTTTTTCCAGAATTGTGTGTTGATATTGCTCATGTACAGTAAGGCAGTTAGTTAGCATAAAACCATTTGTAAATTCTTTCCTGGGTCCCATTCATCTTAAAAATGTTTTTATGTTTTTTCATCTGAGTTTATTTTTTGTCTAAATGCTTGAAATCCATTAAAAAACAGCTTGAAACAGGACGGTTGCCTGGATGAGGGACAGCTGCAGGGGGAAGGGTTGAAACAGAATACAGGTAGTTTCCTTAGAGACTACAATTTGTCATTCTGTGCAGAAGCGTGTGAACTCTCTCAAAAGATAAATATTCATGGCAAGTGGAAAGGGTCGCTCACTCTCGTGCTCCCACCACCAGAGAAAGCCGAGGTAAATCTCCACGTGACAAATGGCTCTGTCAGGACCCATTTCGGAGCAACAACTCAGCAACCTCGTCCACCCACGGTCCACATGTGAACCCTGCCACAAATTTCCTCCGTCTCCAGACCTGCTCTTCCTTTCCTTTCATTTTTCACCTGCCTTAGCTTTTCTACACTCCGACATCATTACCCTGACTCTCACATCACTGTCAGTCTCTTTCACTTCCTCTCTGTATCTTCAACAACAATCCCTGCTGAAATGCTGAAACAGAAGAATAAAAGACAAAAGTGCAGATGAATAAATTACGTGAGGCGGCTTAGGGTATCCATCGGAAGTGAGATGTCTTCATTGTTCTGGTACGATTAGATTTTAACTATAAACACCCAAAACAAGCCCCAAGTTATGATGCTTTCAGACCGGTTGTGATTTTGATGAAAGAAATGCTCTTGGTGCTCAAAGTTGGACACTAGTTATTCAGAAGCTTAACATCCCAGATCAAAATCAGTCTTCATGCTCTAAACACTGGAGACGTGTCGGCAGGACCCAGATGTTTTCTTTTTCTTGTCTTTCTACAATGAGAAACTGAGAACGTAGCTTAACTTTATTTATTTGCGCCACACGGTCCTTTTTGTCCCTGTCCCGGTATCCGTAGGAGGCGTTGTCATAAATGACAGCGTGGGCCACGATTAGTTCGTCCTCCATTTCTGTCTTTTCTAAAGTGATGAGAATAAATTTCCTCAGGTACTTTGTGTTTCTGCAGTCAGAAAATACATCCGTACGTCAGAACGCTTTGACTGGTGAACGCTCCATCTTGGCTTTGTGGAGTTTGCATGTTCCCTCTGCTGCAGGAATGATTGGCTGATGTCTTTGTGTTAGTCCGGCGATGGTCAGGTTGCGGGGATGGGCTTGGTTTGTTTCTTGTGAAGCAGCTGCATCACAGAACTTTCTACGGTTCATATTTTCATCCACCTGAAACATTTATCTGTCTTTTATTCTGGAAAAATCTTATTTGTATATCCTGTACTTCCTGATCCAATCTCCTCTCATTAACCCCTTTTTTAAAACCACGTCATGAACAGCTGTTCCCTGCTCTGTCGCTGATAAATGCCATGAGGTCAAATTTCTTCAGTTAAGTAGGGCTGAATGTGTGGATAAATTAGATTTAGTCAAACCCAAAGAAACCTTATGGTTCAAATCTGGCCAAGGTGTTGACGTGAACCTTGTGACTCAAGTCTACACCTCTGCTTTCTGGGGTTATGGCCAAGCTGACAGCCAACCTGAGCTGAATAGATTGGGGATGTTTCTCACATCAAAGTGAAGCCATCCACCTATGCAATATGATAAAACAGTAATTCCACCACAAACCTTTTATAAGCATAAGTGTGCATCTGCAAGGAAATTAATCAAAATTGATAAATAAATAAAGGCGGCAAATTAGAAGAAGTTGCATTTCTTAGGCTGGCTCAAACAGATAAAACTAATGTCTGGCACATTAACTCTTTTTTTTTATTATTATTTTCCTTTTAACAATAAGAACTCTTTATTTTAGAGAGTTTCCTAAAATGTTAAAAGCAAAATAACAAATTTAGGAATTATGAGGTAGAGACACAAATAAGCTGGGAATGAATAAAGATGCCTGCTCATCAACACTACAAAATAAGCATATTACAAATTCCCCTGTATAGTGCTGAATAGATTATTTAGCTCTCCCAGAACAATAAACATGCTGTCTCTAGCACATAAGAAGAAAATATTTTCATGTCATATAAACAAATCTCTAACACCTCCTGCTGCTTGTGTTGATGCATAAACTTGAGTTCACAAATCCATACATTAAATTCAGATTATAAAATGACAAAGATTAGAAAAAGAAGAATTCATTTAGCAGATTGCGTGCAGATAAAGAGCATTAATTGTGCATTTCTTAAATCTGTGAGGCTCAGAAAGGATCAATTTTAGGTCTGGAAAGTGGGAGAGAGTTGATGCACCAGTGCAAATGTCTTATGATGGGTGGGAAGTAAATAAAAAGGGAAAAAGAGTTGGTTTTGCCTCCCTAATGGCGAACTGATGAGAACTGTACGTCATGTGTGACCTGAATGTATGTGGAGAAGAATCCTAGGGATCGTTTTAGAGCTCAGCGGGGGCAATTAGAATGATGACTGATCCAGATGAACACTTTCTAACAAACAACCGGGGCCTAAAGCCCAGACGTAGGCTCTCAGTGTTTTTAATTAAAAATGTTTATGTTTTTCAGTTTTTGAGTCTTCAGTTTGAAATTCAGCTCTTAGTTTAAAACCTCAGGTCTGACTGGGATTTGTTTGATGTCGAGTCCTGCTTTAAATGATCTCCAAGTGTTTGTGTCTGAGTCTTACAGGGAGCCAACACGGAAAAATCATTATTACATGAAATGTGACACCATCACTCACAAGCTAAAAGCCAACATTTTAATAAAATACCAGACAAACGGACATGTATAAATTTCCAGCATGACAAGCCCAACGTTTTCCCTCAACAAATTCAGCATATTTGATTTTTGGTCTCATTGAGATCGGTCCATTAACCGTAATTTGATCCGAATCTGCTGCATCTTAGCTTCCATTTGGAATAAATATCTCCGCAGGCATGATTGAAGAGGACTCCCTCTTCGGGGGCCTTTGCAGGATTGGCAGCCATTCCCATCATAAATGTTTAATTTGTCTCTTGCAAACATAAAGATGAGTTGTGGAGTCTGTCTCTCATGACCTTCGGTTAGACTTCCAAAGTCCAGCCTCTATCACCGTTTCTTTATCCATGAATCCAGCTTTATGGTTAATATACATTATCTTGATCAAACTGTTGTCCGATGCCGCTGATGTGCTTTTCCATCCGATACCAAGAAAAAAATCCACCAAGTACCTCATACAAAACCTTTTGTGTTTGGAAAATCCCTTTGAGAGCGGGAGAGGGGAAATTCATTTGCATCTCTACAGATACTTTGCAGCTCACTTAAGGAAACAGCATAAATATGTCTGTCAACACCTACATCATAAAACATTAAGGTAATCTTATTATCTATCCTGCTGAAATATTCATCAGCTGTATTATTATTATTATTATTATTTAAATCCCCACAATGTCTGATTTACTGAATATTTGATGATACCAGACTCTGTAGCATCCTTACCGCCTGATTCTGGACCTGTTGAACTGATGTGAGCTGATCTCAGGGACACATTTCACTCCGAGCTCAACTCGTAGAGTTATTTGTAGTTGCACCTACTTCATAAAATTCTTCATAGAAAAGCTGGTATCAGCAGTATCGATATTTCAGTATTGATCCGCACATCACTGCTGGACAGGAACTTTCCACAGGTGGTGGCATCTGATCCAGACTTCACGCCACTAGACATCATACACAGAATAATTTGAGTGATATTTGGCGAGAAATGAAGTGAAGGCAGGAGATAAATGTAATGGTTGAAATTCATGTGATTATTATGCCCGATGTGGTTATTAATTATTTTTCTATTAAAATTCATCAGAAGAGTGAAAAGTGCAAGTTTCCATCTCAGAGTTTAAGAAATGAAAACTAAATTCTATGGAAAAAATACACCCAAAACTATCAATGTTCATTGCAATAATTGAAAATGCAAAAATGAATCAATAATCATGGCTAGTGTGTTCATGTAAATACTGTTTAGAAAAACAAAGTCTGGTGGATACCATAGTAAGTTACTTTCTGCCCTCAAGAGCTCCTCAAGTTGGAGGTTGATGTTTCGTTTCTAAAATCGTGTTTGCTGCTGAGGGACGTATTTAAGGAAAACAAGTGCATAAAAAAATCTCAAAGGTTTTAGGACTCAAGCATACTCATGTATACGAATTCAGATCATATAGCTGCTATCAGCAATTTTTCTTTAGCTGCAGTAAGACCTGTAAACGTAGCAGCATGACGTTTAAGCTGCTGCCAGCGATCACGCTTCTAACAGCACGACTGGCTGATGTTGCTGTTTCAAGATGAATTTACTGTAACAAATAAAGCCAAAGGGAATATTGCAATGATGCAATATTGGACTCTTTGGGGCAGATCTATTTTGCATTTCACTATGTATGTGACAAAGAAACTTGAGTCTTGAATAATCAACAAAAAAGAAGATAACGTCATAGAAACTCATCGTAAGAGGCTGACCACCTTTACTGGTCTTTGTTTCAGTGATTCTGAAGAAACCTCTGGCTGAACACACTTGTTTAATCTGAAGAAGATCTCCGATGGTGTCCCTTTTATAGAAAATAATAATGTGTCAAGTGTTGAATAAAAGGGCTGATATCCTCTCAGTCCAAATAACAGGTCGGCTGATCGATCGCTGTGGGCGGGCCTCATTTATGAAGTGAACTTTAAAATTAGAAGCTGACAAATTCCAGTAGATTAGGTATAGAATATAATCAAAAGAAGTATTTTCAACTATTGCTGAGACTTAAAACGATCCAGCAGATGGATCACGCTGGAAAATAGAACATTTTACTGATTAATAAAGTCAGTCTAGTTATTTCAACCAGCAACAGACTTTATAATTAAATGACGGACTGAAACTGAGCTCAGTTAATCAGATGACCCAAACAGGGATATTAGAGAGATACGTTCAGCTCCATTATGATCACATTTAATGCAGAACAAATGTTTTCGTTTTGATCTGGCCACATGACAAACTTTTACATCCCAGCCGTAAAGGAACTGTGGTTGAACAATAAATAACTAACCTGCAAAAGAAGTTACATAGGTTAAGTTTTGAGAGAGGCTGCCAAAGCTCAACCAAAATGCATCCTGTTTTTTTTGTCCAACATAGTTTAATTAAGTAAGATATAAAGCAGTGCTTATTTTGATGATTGACTCTGTGAGGAGAATTAAGGGCTAGTGAAGAGATTACCCCAGAAACACTGAGGGTCCAGAAGGAAGTAACCAAGGGGCAGCATGTTGAAGAAACATGGCCTGAAAAACACTTTTATTCTTTTAAATGAATGAATTGGACCTTTGTTTGCCATTTCTACCCAACGCAAAGTTAAGAAAGTCAAACTTCTACTATATTCGTCTGGAATATAACTTTTAACCACAAAACAGAAAAGATAAGACACACTTGATGAATCTTTTGTGAGTTTATTTGTGGTTCTAATGATGGCTTGTTTGGGTGACGATGCTTGGTAGACACTTACCTGAGTTTTGTTCTGGTCTTTTTGGTGCTCCATGCTAATACCGGTGCTCGTTATCGTGCCCATAGATTGTCTGCAGCAGCAATCAGTCAGATCCTCCTATTAGCTCAGCTAAGAAAGCAACACGCTCCTCTTATCAGCTACCCCTGGATTCATTTCTAGCTTGTAGCTGAATTTCTCCCTCTGGTCTTAAAAGGCTACCAGACCCACAAATTCTTTTTTTATTTATTTATTTTTTTTAAAGTACCACAATTGTTACAGTTGCAATCTGTACAGTAGGAGGCATGGTACAGACATGGGAAATTGTAAACAGTGGAAACTGGGGGGGGGGGCAGTAGGGGGAATGGATATTAGATGGGGACGATAGCCCAAAGAAGGTTGAGAAGCACTGGTAGAAATGAATCATTTGCAGCAGATGATGTAACAAACAAAAACCCTCACAGAAGACAGCAGGAAACATGTCATTTTTACACTTTGAAAGGAAGAGCAGCGCTGAGTTTAATACTGAGTCAGAGCAGACAGAGGGACACGCATCTTGTCTCATGGCTGGAAGGGCTTCTTGCAGGGTAAAGCCTGACATATTAATTTCCTTATGTTCTACCACTTTCTGATGTCCACTGTTCAAAGGCGTCACTCTATATTACAACTTTACCGAAGTTAGCTAATGAATAAGTACCAAGTATCACAAAAACACAATTTAAAAATGTCTCGATTGGTAAGTTTTCTCATCGTGACAGAAATGCACACAGGACCTGATCATAATTATGAGTTTTGTACCCACATGAAAATGACTTTAAAAGTGTATATATGAAAATAAAAATGCTAGATCCTGTGTGGGCGGGCCTTATCTCCTGGAGCCCACCAAGAATGACGGGTCTGGCTCTACTGTCTGCAGGAAAATTAAAGTCAAAGCGTGATTAACCAGAGACGCATGTTAACCAACGGCTCTGTAGCCTGGTGTGAATCTGCAGAAACGGAACCCCCTCTCCTCCCTGAACATACCGATTGAGCCCCTGTTCCTGCCTGAAAACATAAAACTTCCTCTTTGTTAACAAGTTAGTTTATAACAGAAAGAAAACTGGTGCGTGTACATTTGATCATGGAATTAGGCTTGTTCTGAGCATGGCTTTAGATAC
>JBAMHT010000009.1:28322953-28334859 GCA_037177075.1 Craterocephalus fluviatilis
ATGCTCCCTTCGCGCGAATAAAACGCTTCATTTACGCGAATAATTCTCCCAAATTAAGCGAGTAAACATCCAGTGTTCGCGCGTTGAAATACAGGCGCGAACGCGAATGGAAGTGTTTGGTGTGAACGCAGGGTTAATCATTTCTGGACTCATTTTCAATTATTTTAGTGAGGTGTTACTAATTTATCACTGTTTTATTGTTTCTGCCTGTATGTAACTGATGTGAATGTGAGTGACAGACAGTCACAAAATTTACTTCAGGATCAGTATCTATCTATCAATCGGACTATCTGCCTGCCTGCCTGCCTGCCTGCAGAGGAAGTGTGGTATATGGGTGCATATGGGTCCTAATGCCACGCTTTCTCCTCTTACCCTCTCATGATGGATTACCGTTTGCATCCTCCTGCTCCGTTGGCTGGAAGCAGGAAATCAATCCGCAGCATGAATGTTGTCAAACAAAGATGGTGACACATGGCAGTCATATGTGGCTGAGGCTACTGAGAGTCTGATGTGGCGACGCTTACCCCACAGCATCAGCAGTAGCATGGAAGCGCACGCGGGCCGTACAGCTTGAACAAATAAGGCCCTCTGTGTTTTGGAGCCGATACCCCCGCTGCCTTATTACCAGTTTGAAGTGTGGTTTGCTGGCGATGACATCAATGACAAACAGAGGGCTCTGGTTTCCTCCTTTGGGATTGAAACTGCTGCTTTGAACTAAAACAACTTCTCTATTCATTCCCTACGGGATGCAGGCACCGGGACGGAGTACCATGGAATCTGTGAGGATGCTGAGATTTAAGCTTCTTCTTTGGAGCTTCATATCGTTGGAACGTCATTGTGCTCGAACACATCCATTCCCGCCACCTCATGGCTCATATTCCCAGCCAGGCCCACACATCTTCAGCCTTCACTGATCAGCTGTGCAGTGTTTCTGATCAGGAAGAGTTTCATTCCAAGTTCATTCAATCTAAAAGTCCTGCATGTCCTCGCTCTGTCTCTGCCTGACCAGTCGTCCCCGTCGTGTTTGTGTAGCGCTGCAGCTGAATGAAGATGCAGACTGTTATCACTTCATGACTGTGAAAACGCACACGTGTGCATAGAAGTGAGGGCTGCTGTCCATGCATGTTCTCATCTACCCCACTGAGAAAAAATCCTCTAAATTCCAGTTTCGCTGCAGCTTCTTTCATGTTTTTTTTTTGTTTAAATGTGAGTTAAAAGTGTCTGCAACCGGCTGCCTCGTCAGGCTCACAGAGGGTTTAGTGGACTCTCTGCACCGTGTGCACGTCCAGGTGCAGGTGCCGGACCTGCATCTGCATCTCCCTGTGCCTCGTGTGAGCAAGCATGCCCTGTTTTCCCTGTTTCCTTTCACTCAGGGACTTTGTCCTCTGAATGGCGTGCCAGCCAGTCAGCTGAGAGAGAGAGAGAGAGAGAGAGAGAGAGAGAGGGGGGAAAATGGTGTTAGAACTGGGACAAAGACATGCGAGAAAACAAGGGAGAGTTCAGAGAGGTGGCGCCGCGGTGCGGAGCCGCTGCTTTGAACCCGGGTCCAGATGCTGGAGCTCTGTAAACACTGCCAGCGTGACATGCAGGCGCAGCCAGATAAGGCCTATAATAGCCAGGTATCGCTGATTCGCTTGCTCTTTGATCTCAGCTGCTAGGAACCTTTTTCATTTCCTGATTATCCATCGGTGTCTAGAACGGGTCAAAATCACCCGATGATCAGATCCAGTTTCATTTCTTTATCAGTGTCTGGAGCAAAACTCCACATGTGCGAATGAGAAGCTGTTTTCCAGCAATGATGGGCTGGCTGAGGGACAGAGCGGTGATTGATGGGCGGCCTCGGCGCCCCGCCGCCCACACTGTGGGCCGGCCGGCTGCGTTCTGACGCTGTTATTAGGTAAAGGACAAACAGGAACGGCACGCCGCGACCTCAGCGCTCTGAACTCCCGATGAATCCATCAGCAGCTGTGCACAATGACCTTAGCCCACAAAAATCAATCGGAACAAATACAGCGGGGAGGCAGGGAGAAAGAGTGTGAGTGTGTTTAACATCTAATGTGGATGCAGGGAAACAGAAATCTTTGCACACATCCTTCAGCATCGTCTTTCCATCCTTTTTAAAGCTTTGCACCGATTAACAGACTGAACTTGTGAACTTGACTCAGTGGAAAACACACACACACACACACACACACACACACACTAAGAGTCAAGGTGTTCTTTTAAATGATTGAAAGGTGCTATTGCACCTGTTAACCCTCGTCTCCAGTTCAATTAAAGGAAACAAGATGATGTGCTTTAAGGAGCATCGGGCACATCCAGCCCCACACACACACACCCACACACACACACGCGTGGCGTGGCGTGGCGTGGCGTGGCGTGGCGTGGCGTGGCGTGGCGTGGCGTGGTGTGGCGTGGCGTTGCGTGGCCCTGCGTTGCGTGGCGTGCACACACACACACACACACACGGGTGGAGGTATGTGTCGGTTATCTCCTCCTGGAAAAAGTAGTGCCCTCGTTGCTTCATATAGCCCAGGTCTAGTGACCGGCTATTGATAAGGCTAATGTCTCCCGATAGCTTTGGGGCTTTCAAGTCCCGGCACAAAACAGCCGGCTCCCTTTCATGTTGTTTTCCCAAGCCAAGGCCAGGCGGGCCTCCCTGCAGGACGGCGCTGGCTAATCAGTAATCAGTAACTTGCTGAGCCCAGCAGAGCCGCGGCTTTTCACCCCTTTCTTCCCTTCATTTTCCTCTGCTATAATCTGTTATTCCATCCTTCTTGTCCCTTTCTCCTTCGTCGTGTTCTGCTCCTTTGTGTGTCTCTTTCTAAAGTCACCTCTTTGTGGCGGCCATTGCCCGCAGCCCAGCCCCTCCCCTGCTGGAAGCTCTTCCTTTGCTCATCTTCTTTCCCCTTTATCCTGCTAATGAACCGAGATGCAGAAGGTGGGATCAGGAGGTCGCTGTAACTGTGCCACCAACACATGGTGTTATATTAAAACATTAGTACCACTGTATGACTTTATTTAGGACTTGCCAAATAAAACTGATTAGGTGACAGAGATGAAACAAAAGAGGGATCCTCTTCGGCCACCCTGACTGGTTTCCTGCTTTCTGAGCCAACAGCAGCAGTTTCTCTCCAAACTTTTGTAAAGATGCATTCTGGCTGTGTTTGGCCTCTTGTCTAAGCACCGCCCTCCTCTTTGTGCCGTTTTACTGTCTTACGCTCCCTCAGATGAACCCAGATGACTTTGTAGCGCTCACCTGGACCTAATCCTCCTTTCTTTGAACTGAAGTGTGAATCTGATGGTATACTACGCATGTGGTACTCATGCAGACCTTAGATCAGCAAAATAAAACTTTTATAGATACGCAAATGTTCCATTACCTTTTAATAAAGGCAACTTGTATCTTTTGACAAATACCAGCTTTAGTAAATTATTTGTCTCTTTGCAGGAACCACAATCTCATTTCTGTTTGTAGGTTTTAAGAGAAATAAAAACAAACATGATAGATTTTTTTTAAAACTAATGACAAGAATATGCAGATTTAAAGATTATTATTGGTCCTTAATATCATTATTTTATGGGAATTAAGTGGAACTATTCCATGAAAAAACTGAAAATATGCTAAAACCTGCATATTTATTATATTTATATTAGAATAATTATTATTTGAGCCACTTGCAGCTCCAGAGCCGCAGGTTGCAGACTCCTGATGTCCACTGGAACAGAGTCAGAGATTTGGCCTGAAAATGGAGTTTATCCACGAGGCCGAGCATCCTGAAACCTACGGGATGTGAGCGATGGACAGAGCCGTGTTATTCCTCAGACTAATACCATTTGCATCGATGTCGCCGCAGCAAAAGTTGCAATGTTAAAACTTATTTGGTGTCAGTTCAAAATTTATTTCAAGCTGGTTGTGTGTGTCTGTGTGTGTGTCAGGAGGAGGTGGGACATTTTCTGGGCCCCATTCGGTTGTGGTCCATCTGAAAATGATGCGGTCCAGCCAGACGGAGCTTCTGGTGTCTCGCAGTACAACGCTCTGATTGGTGGACAGAAACAGAAACAAAATAACTCCCACACAAACACGCAAAAAAACTAATCCAAACAACAGCAGGGTCTGGTTCTGACCCGCTCTCTGGGTTAAGGGACCTGTTTTACAAAGAGGGAAAAAACAAAAAATTACTTTTTAGCAGGTGACAGAACAACATGGACCCCAGCAGTCTGTTCAGTCTGCTTCCTACTCTTTCATTTTATGCTCGTGTTGTTCTCTCACATGTACATGTGTCACTTTGGATTAAAACCTCTGCTAAATGACAGTAGTAGTAGTGGTAGTAGTAGTAGTGGTAGTGGTAGTGGTAGTAGTGGTAGTAGTGGTAGTGGTAGTAGTGGTAGTGGTAGTATGCACAGCTAACGCTAAGACCATTGACGCTGTTTTTCTAAAAATATAATACAAAGCAAAACAGGAAGTTGTGAATTGAATAGAATCAGGGAATATGCAGTATTTTCTCTCTTATTTCATTCAAAGGTTTGCACTGCTTTTAAATCATTGCTGAATTTATTTGTGCAACAGTACAATGGATTCTATTAAAAATGGTTATTTATTGACCAGCTTGCTCTCAGTGGATGAACAGCAGTCCTTAATTGCCGTTTTATTGAATTTATTCTACACTTTTTACAAAGTGTGGCTGTTTTTCTCTAAGGTTGCTACCCATTGCATTCCCAACGTCAGCATTAACGTGTCAGCCAATGAGTTTCTTTACGCTAAAAGGTTATTAAAGCCCACTTTGCAAGCGTTCACACTGTAAAATACGCCCATGTGACCCTTTTACACCGAACACATTCCTCTGCCGCCGTCTCCTCTGCATCTTTCTTTTCTGGGACCCAAATGGTACCTGGTACAGAGCCGCCACCTTTCTTCTTCTCCCCACGTCGCCTTTTGTGAGTGTGACGCAGCAGGGTGTGGGCCGGCGTGAGGCCATGCTGGGGTGAGCAGAGACTTAGCAAAGGAGAGCCAGACGGGAGGAGGGGGCCATGGGACGCAGGCTCTGCTGATTATTTCACAAGATGCACAGTAGCCAGTTCTCTGTATGTTATACCGTGAAGCTGTCTCTGTGTGAACATCCAGTCTGCCCAGTGACACTGCTGCGGCGCTGATCTTTGGCCGTCGGATCTCCGTGTTGTGTGGCGGTGGCAGACAGTTGTGTGTGATGATGGATGGGAACACCGAGCCAATGCCACACGATATGAAATTATCCATGGTCCTGCCCGGACCCCGTCTTCCCAAGAGCTCCGAGTAAAGAAGCAGCAGTAGCAGGCAGGTTATCTGTAAAATACATGCTGCCTGATGAGTAGCTGCTCTTTGGCGTAGAAACCTGACATAGATACTTTCTAGCCTCTCGAGCTTAAAAGAGTCTGAATTCCTCTTTGATTCGGAATTACAGTTAATTCTGCTTTAAACAGATGAAAAATTAGCAAGTAAACACTTTATTTCTGATTAAACTTAATTCTGAACAAACAGGCTGGTTTATTCCAGGTCACACGAGGGACGGATCCGCTCCATCAAAGTTACTCTGTCTGGTTTCTGAGTGCATCAAACGCATCAAACACTGAACACCGACTCCAGAAATCCTCTGTCATTAGGCCGAAGTTCGGGTCAGAAGTTACACGGTTTGTCCCTTTAAGTCCTCTCATCACAACAAAGTGCCACCTTTCTTAGAAACAGCAGTGGAATAGTCAACGGAAATAACTCTCTGGGCTGATAAGATTAGACCTGTGTGTCCGTAGGTATGTGTGTGTGTCTGTGTGTGTGTGGGCTACTAATTGTCCCACACCAGCCTCGTGTTGTGCAGCACCTCCTTATGCTTTTTTTTGTTTTGCTACATGACGGATGAGTCGCAGCATTTGAGACGACGCGTTTTCCTGTGAAGCGTCTTTACTTTCTGCTCGTTCATGTTTGAAACGTTCAGATGAAACTTTGCCTGCAGCAAACGTTTTAGATGATTTAACTCTGGCTTCTTTTTCTGACTGCCTGCAGCCACCTTCATCTCATAAATTCCCTTTACGATCCAAAATGCATAAACTACCTCAAATAAATGAAAATTCTCTTTCATTCTGAGTGAATTCAGTCATATAGTAAATTTCCCCCACCTACTTTTTTTATGCTTCAGCCCCTAAAATATTCATTGCAAGAACCTTTAGAAGAAATTTAAGGTATGTAAACAGAAGTCACTTTATTTGATGTCCTTTTAAACTTTAAAGTCGGGGGAGGTTTTGCTTTTAAAGGTCTAGAAAATGAAAACAGGAGGTGTGACCTGCCAGTAACCAGGATGTGAAAGTACACAGAACATTCAGAACAGGTGAAAGAAACCGCTCGCTGATTAAAAGAAAGAACGGGAGAGTTTAGGTGGGGGGAAAAAGGGATTTCCCGTACTTTTAGTTACTTTCCTTAGCGTCTCTGAGTCCTGCACCTCCCTCATTATTAGTCGGTTATTGTAGAAGTATGCACTGTTAATTAGGTGCTTATAATATGCAATAAAGTCAAAAAGTCAAATTATAATCCGTGCAGTGAATATTTAACAAAAGCTACTCTGATACTTACTTTTGGATGGTGACTGATAGCAGGACAGCTGTTTCCGGCGAGGGTGGGTGTGCTGACGTCTCTGCCATGTTGCGCCTGTCCCTGTCCAGCTGCTCGGCCTGAGCTGCAGGTTCCCGCCCTGCAGAGCTAGAGGGCGCTAGTCCTGCCACCTGGCTGCAGCTGCTGGGGAGGAATGCCTCCCAACAGAGCCGCTGCAGCAGACAGCTGAGGAAGCAACGGGACATTTAGAGGATTTACACACATGCAGGCTTAGGAGGAACAGACGAGATTGATTCATGCAATATGCAGATCAAAGCAATCAACAGATTCTTCGTTTCTGAAACTTCATTTTATGGTCATTTTCTCTTTAAAATGTGATTTTTTAAGAATTATTTCCTGTTTTTTAGCTCTTTTTTTAACAAATAAATGTGCAAAGTTCACAAGATCGTGGCATTGATGTCCCAACCTCCGGCTCGTCTCATGATGCAGTAGAAATGCACCAATATGCTGAGTCAAGAAAAAAAAAAAAAAAGTTCTCAGCTGTTCACCACACCTCAGTCTTAACCTTTCGTTTCACATCCTTTTCCGTGGAACCCGATGAAACATCCTGTTGCTGCAGGCCGGTGGCTATCAGTGCTACAGCTTCAGTAACGATCTGTTTGACACGCTTTCACAGGCGGTTGGCTGCTGGGTCGTAACCTACCCACCGTTTGAGGATGACTCAGAAAAATGGCAGTTCAGTAAAATTGTGACTAAACTGAAAGCAGCGAAATAGAAAAAAACTCTACAATCTTATCATTGTGAAGGGCGTTAGCTTAACTTGCACAACCTCTATCTTCTCTTGGGACGGCTGAGTCTACTGTCAAATGTGTGTTTGAAAAGAGCAAACAGGCTTTCTGTAAACAGGCAGCATTGTGTCTGGATCATGGTTCAACCAGAGATGGTTAGTCCTCTAACATATTAGCTTCTGTTAATCAGTGATACAGCTTTTCCCTCTTTCAGGTACAGTAAATTATCCAATGAGCGGCTGGGAAACGCTTTTCAAAGAATCTTTCCATCATTCCAAACAAGGCAATTATCAACCAATCACATGGGAATCAGTCCCCTTCTTGTCATGTGGACTTATTTTGCCCGACAACAGTTAAAGTTTAGTCAGATCCCTCTGGGAGTGAAAGAGAGTTCTTCACAAGGAGCTCAATCACAGGACCTTTTTCAAGTGGCTAAATGAAGAGAAAAACAGACAAATACCTCGATCCAAAATAGAAAACAGCAGTGGAATGTTTGGAGGCATGGGAGGTGATGTAGAAATTAGTCCTAATCAGGGAAACACTTGGAGAATGCTGCAGCTCTGTGCCAGAGGGTTGATCACTGCTGCAGTCATGAATGAAAAAGGGTTTTTCCATATGAACAACCTACACTCGACGATGTGCCGTTTAAATGACAATAATCAATTATTTTACAGCTCGTCAGTCCGTGACCCTGGATTGACTTGCTCTATTACCCATTTCCTTAACTTTATCAGGGCATTTGGGCAGGGAGTGGCCAGGAGTGAGCAGATGTTGTAGCAAACAGCTCCAACAGCAGAAAAGAAACGTGTGAATTTTAACAGTGAGAATAATGATAAAAATATAAAAAGCTGGAGTTGGCTCCAGAGATAAAAAAATCTAAAACAGTTATGAATATGGAGCACAAAATCCTGTTTTATATGAGTCTTTTCCATTTGCTTTAATGCTTGACGTGTACTTTGTCTTGACAAAGGAAGCAGTAACTGCATTGTTTCCTTTTAGTTCTGGTCTGATTTGGTTTCCTTTCACACCACAGACCAGCTCAGACTGAAGGAAGGACTCCTTCCCATGTTGCTTCGCTTAAACAACGGTCGACTTAAAAGATGTTGAGGCTTCTTCTAAAAACAGTTTCCAGCAAAGGAGAATGGAAACAGATTTTCCAACACAGAGACTATTTTAATGGGCCATCAGCTGGTTTCCACTGTTTAGGAAATGTACAAGGTCAGTCGCATGTCTACGATATCATTTCCGACTATTTCTGTCCCCGATCTGGCATTACTTATCGTTTTAATCATCAGCTTTGCATCATGATTGAAAATAACTAAAGAACACTCCAACACAGTGTCGTACAACTTCTGTATCAAAACAATAAAGTGTGTATTTTTTGCATAAAAGCAACAGCGTAGTCAGGGTTCCTAAACCTAACCAAACAGGAAGTAAAACTAAAGGTGAGCCAAAGGAACACAAGGAAGAAAAACAGTGAATTTCTGCTCCATGATTTTCTAATATTCCCCTGGAATTCATTTCGTTTAAGCCCTTGTGTTCTGTTTTCATACGTCTTCCCTCCAACACCCTTAAGCCACCTAATGAGGATACTGTAGGTTAGATATTGGCAAAGTCTCCAGTGAGCAGCACTTTCATATTAGCTGCCCTGCTGTTACGTTGAAGTGGCCATTTTTGGCTTTTTTTATCTGAACTTTTACGGTTATTAGTGCATTTGTTAAAACTCATGTTCCACAAAAATGTATGAGAGTGCAAGCCTTCTGCTAGGTCTTCTACTGGAATAAAAGAGGCCTTTTTACCACTAAGTTAGCACAGCTTCGAGCCCATGTGACTTTAAAGTCCTTTCCATCAAACAGAACAGATTTTGTTGCACATCAGCATCTGCTCTGTGCGTTCTGCATGTCACCATCCCTGCTACAGCTCAATCAGTTGTTGGTTCTGTCCTCCATGGTTTTTACAGAGGGAGCCATATCTCTGAATCTCTGAATGATCTTACATTTGTTACTTAAATCCAAGGTCAGATGCTCAGATTTTTAAATGAATGATTAGTTTGTGCCTCCTCCATTTGCAAAAGGCTTTCTGGGCCTTTTTATGTCCTCTGTCACCAGAAAACCTGCAGCAGTAGCCCAGTTTGATCCACTTCTTTACAGAAGCTCAGCTTTCCACACGAGTTCTGAAATTGCTTTTTGTCTCCATTTAAATATTCTTCTGCATGTTTGTGCAACATTTTTGTTCTTTTTACTAATTCCTTTGCATAAATCAGGCACATGGCTAAGCCAGTAATCTTCCGCCCTTTTCCTGCAGAACCAGGGAAGAAGGGCTGAAGAGCTGCAGGCTGCACATCCCTGTACTCTGTGATCATTATGAAACTCTAAGAATGAATATCATGTGTAAAGCGTGTCATCGTTAAGATTTCCTGTAAAGTTAGGTAAATATTTTTGCAACTTTCAATGTTCATGTATGTAAAATTAAATCGATAAAGTAATATTCTACAGATAAGACTCCTGCTTTAAGTCACGAGATGATTGTGTGTGCATACGTGTGTGAGCATTCATTTCTCCCAGCCTTTGACATCGGTGAACTCCTCTCTGATTGGCTGATTGTGTCTTTTAAACGCTGAGCGGGTTCCCAAAAGGGACCGAGTCCCAGGTGTTTGTGACACCATGTCACCCTCTCAGTCTTATTTGCGTACACAGATGTCTAAGCTTCCACCTCCTGTATACATTCTGCAGTTGTGTAAAATCCCCTAAACCCCATCCTAAGCCATGATTTCAACTTTTCATTCAAAACTGTGTTTTTTTTGTGTGAACATTTGCATACGGATGATCGAAGTAAGACAGGATATCTGTATGCATCTGTGTGTGTGTGTGTGTGTGTGTGTGTGTGGCGGGTAGTGGATGTTATGAATGAGCTACAGCTGCACAGCCTTCTGGTCAGAATGGACAGCTGATAAATGAAGTGGAAATTATTAAAATAAACTGCTGGGTGATGCCGCTACATTTATGAGTCTGGCCATCTATATTTTCCTCAAACATCTGGCTTTAGATGCACAGCCTGTTGATGCAAGAGACAAATATTTAAAGCACCAAAAGGTCATGAAGTTTGTTCATGTACTCAGCAAGAACTCCCACAAGACCGCGAGCCGATACAGTTTCTTTGCAACTTTATTTGAAACATTCTTTGCATAAAACAGACGAATGGATTGGCCGCCGGCAGACACGCGGGTGATGAAGGGTGATGAGGGGGGATGAGGGGGGATGAGGGGCAACGGTGACGGCTACACATGATGGGGAGGTGAAGGACAGTACGTGGACAGACAGAGAGAGACGGAAAAAAGAAGGACAGTGATGAGCACAAAGACATCAGTCACGTTTCAGAGTTTTGCCCTCCTCCCCCTCTGCAAGTGGACCTTGATCCAAGTCACACAGACTCTACTGTGTCATGGTGTGTGGCCCTGTGTCCGTGTGAGTCTGAAAATGATGACTGGACAAATCGTGACTCAGCAGAAAAACTGAACAACATCTCTTCTTTTATTTTATACTAACATTAACAGTATTTTACAAACGTTCCTTCTCTTTTCTCCGAGCTTCTTGGAGGAGGACTTCTCCTCTTCCTGCAGCTGTTGCTAACCATGTCACCACCTCTTTTGAGGAAAAGAAGAATTTATTTACATGTGTAATCATCACTGCAGAAAGCGTACGCTTGGTGTAATGTTAGTTTTGTTTTTCAGCTATGGTAGCAGAAAGTCGACTCATTTCCACTTCCAAACTGAAATAGAGACCTATGAACATGAACTTTTCATTATAACCTGTTAGAAATGAACGTTGAACTAGTTCATGAACTTGCTCAGCACTGTCTGGGTTCCTCATTGTGGTCAGAAGTGGTCTGAAATATGTAGGGCCGTACTGTATGGGGGGCTCTGGGCTCCACAGGGTTTCAGTGTGTCCCTCGTGTGTCCAAAGGCCAGAAAATCTGCCAGATATCTTTTGACGAAGCTTTAATTGAGTAAGGCATGATGTGATCTCCAAAAGGTATCGCGTTTTCCAGTTGCTGGATGCCACATCTTCCAATCCAAAGCTGCTAGTTCCCTCTATGCTGCACTGATCTACAGACATTAATCTACAGGTCTGGTTGGTCCGGTTGGGGGCACTAAGAACCTGTTAATTTATCTTTGATGCTTCCGGAGGTTAAAGTGTGTCCCTTCCTAATAACAACAAAATATGCTAATTGTTAAACCTTTTGGATTTGCTTCCACAAAGCAGGACTTTTCTGGTGCTGCTGCACAGTAGAAGCATGCGCCACCACTCCAGAGTCTGTTATAGCTCCCTGAAGCATTTTAGTGTCACGTGGAGGTTTTAATTTGTCTCTAACTATCATATGAACAGTTCTCAGACCTCAACTTGACCACCATCAGTCATGTTTACTGTCATTTCTCACTTCCATCATGAACCTGAAAATGCTTTCTCAGATGGCTGCTTATTTCATGAAAAAGGTTTTTATATAACTGTGCATTGTCTAGTTTTTATTAATGGTTACTGTTA
>JBAMHT010000009.1:28372788-28382822 GCA_037177075.1 Craterocephalus fluviatilis
TTCTGGTTCCTTCTGCTCATTTCTGCTTACAGTAGTTATCCTTTAGTTTGGAGGGAAAGCTCAGCTCGGCTCTGGCTACAGCAGAAAGCAGCAGGTTTGCATCAAAATAGGCGAATATGTGAAGTTTAGCCTGTTGGTTGGACAGATGCTTTTCCAGTAAAGGTTTTGCATGAAGTCTGGTGTTTTTCTCATGGATGAGTAATTTGCTCTGCTGTTGTTGTTTGGCTCACACATCTGCAGCTATTCAAGCACAGAAAAATACATGACAAATGGGGAAATGTGGGCATGAAAAACAAATGATCTGAAATGATGTGTGAGTGATGTTTGAGGAGAACTGCAGCATGATTCATCAGCAGACATGATTGCTGTGTTTAAATGATTAATCAGATGCAGAGAACATTTCTGCTCCCGCTTCACCTGCTGGGATTGGATCTGAAAGTAAATCTCACCTCAGTCTTCAGTCTTTAAATGATTATTTTATGCTCATTTCTTTCTTTATATCACAATTTTAATATGTGTGTAGTATATCTGTTTATAATTGGGATTTTTTAGTAAAGATTCCAGCAATTTTCACACAAAGAAATAGTTTCATCGCCTCTGATTTCCACCTTTTTTAAAGTTTCATTGTATTTGATCTATTTCATCTCAGTAGTTAATAGATTCAATCAGTTTATAGAATCTAAATAAAACAGAAATCAATCAGATTTGTTAATCAAAAAATTAAGAAATGATAACTTCTTAATTATAAGAATAAATTGATGCATTTTATTTATGTTTTTATTTTGCAAACAATCACATTTCTGAACTAATTCCAGTGAATAAACCCGTTTTTCAACCATCTAACAATCATTTCTTATATTTGCACTTTTAATACATTTTTTTAAAATATTTTTTAAAGATTATCTCACAGATTAGTTTGTGTAAAAATCATGATAACAAATATTTACAGTTTAAGCTCTAATAAATTCACAATTAGAGCTCAAGTCAGCCTGAAGAGACAAAGGTGGAATTTAACAGATAATTTATTTGCTACAAAAATAGATTTTTTTTCTGTTGGTTTTAATTCTAAAAAGAAACATAATGGCTTAGAGTGCAAGCATGTCTCATTTTAGAGCCATACAACTAACAGGATAATTTAATCTTATTATTCCTTTAAGGAATATTCCCTGTAGAGCAGCTGCCAACCTGCTGATGCAGGTTTGTTGTTTTTAGATAGCATTCTTTCACATACCTGAGGAGATCTTATCTGGTTAAACACTTTATCTCTTGTTTTGTTGGTCCTGACTTTTAAAATAAAGAATAAATCAGAGTTTTTTTTAGGTGGTTTTAGTTTCACTTTAAGGTCAGTTGGAATAAAAAAAGAAAGAAGGAAGCCAAAAAAAAATCTTCTTCTGATGCATCTGGCTGTTTTTTCTTCTCATGTGTCGCGTATTTTTTGTAAAATCAACAAAAAAAAAAATATTATTTGTTCTTTATTATTCATTATTGGAGTTCAGAGGAATTCCCACTTGTTTCTGGTTGTAAGTGAAGTGAAGGTGTGTGGTGTAGATTCCCAGAAAGGGGCTGAAGATGCATCATTTCAGCGTAAAGATGCAGGTTGTTTGTTTTCTGTGTTCAGACTCAGACATGACATGCTGTCATTTCACGACTTCATCTGACTAATTCACCTCCGACACTTCTTCCCGGCTTGAAGGACACTTTTCTCGGCGACGCGTTGCAGGTTGATGTCGGTAAGACGCAGCTGTCATTGGCTGCTGGACTGGGCGCACGAGCCTGAACTGGTCATTTAAACTGGGAACGATGCGCTGCTAATGAGTCACTGGTTGATCCTCGCTGCAAAAAGTGTCCTCTCACTGTTTATAGACGCGACTTTAGGGATTTTTTGTTAGTTTTTTTCTTGAAATAACTAGTGAAAATCTTCATGTAGGGGTTAGTCATTCTAGTGTTGAGTGATTTTATCTTATTTTAATTTTACTTCCACCTCTAGAATTTTCTAGATTTTTTTAGGTATTTTTTGCCATAAAAAAAACAGAATAAATATAGATTCCTTCCTGGTTTCAACGTGTTTTTTTTATCATTTTAACCCGCGAACTGGCGGACTTCTGTGTTTTCGGGTGTTTTGGTTTTTCTTTAATTTTAAAGCAATTATTTGGTCCCGACAGATATTTCTTGCAGTGTGCAGCGCAGTATTTTCTCCAAACTTGTTTTTTTATTGAGACTTCCTCTCAGTGCGCGCGCCCTGGACTCTGCGGATCGAAGTCTGTGTGGTTCGGCTCTTTTCTTTTCTTTTCTCTCTGCAGAAAGGGTGTATGCTGATTATATTTGGATGTGCTAAGTGAATGCTTCCGGGGACAAAAATGCTCTGCTGCTGCTGCCTCTGAGCTCATCGCGGGAGGGGCTGTAGTCACTGCCCCGCTGCTCGCGCCAGGAAAAATTAAATACAAATTTTTTAAAAAACTACTGAGAGTCGTACTCGCGCAGAAACTTTGTGTTTGTTGCTGTCCTGTCCTGTCAGCGGTAGGGCATGGGACGGGTCTTGCTCTGTTAAGGACGATATTTTTCTTGGCAACGTTATCAATTCATTTCAATCAATTATTTAGTTATAGAAAGCTGCTGGTAATCAAGATGCCTTTTGTCCCCTTTGTGAGGCTCTTATGTGGATTTTGAAGTAGATGAGATATTCATATTTTTTCACTTTGTTGCCTCCTAACCCAAACGAAAGCAAAGCAGTTTAGACCTGTGCGCCAACCTGTGGCACGTGCTGCAGGTGAGTGCTCTGTTGGTGCGTAATTGTGCATAATGGAGAGCTGGCTGCAGCTGATGATGGGATGTTTTGAGGATCTGGAAAACCTGCCTGAGCTCGGGGACACATATTTAGTTTTCCCTTCATTATTTCAAGTCATTTTTCATTAGAAAATAAAAAATCGCCTTTTTCTGATATTTTCTGATCTTTACTTTGTATTTTTACAGAATATAATCACTGAAAGTCAAGAAAGGCTTTTAAATTAGCTGCGAGATGCGAGTTTAACAATTGATTTAACAATATGGGGCGTAGAAATTAATTTTCTCTATTAATAAAAATTTTTATTAATTATTTTATTCATTTATTTGTTTCATTTTTGGGCATTTATGGTAACTGAAGTCTGTTCCACGTGATTTTCTCCCATTATAAATTGGCTGTTTTAGTCATTGCACTGAATTAAGAACCGTTTTGTTGTTGAGGAGTCATATCATTCTTCCTCCTTCAAACTGTCACAGAGCAGCTTAGTGGACTTGAAATGACCCGAAATAAACCCAATGATGGATCAAAGTTTAACCTTTCTCGGTGATTCACAGAGCGCGCGACAGGTAGGAGATGTTCACTTTGTGGACGCAGTATGAGAAAATGACCCCAGCGGTGTCTGAGGAGAGAGACGCGGGGAGGAAGGTAAAGATGAAGTCTGCCCAGTAACAGTCGCTGAGGAGCTATTGGCTATGCAAATAGACTCTCAGGGAGGAGGAAAGAACTTAGAGTGGGAAAAAAACTTTAAAGAGATATTTCCCCCACTTTTCTCACATGCGTCGCCATATAGGCAGCGAGCTTGGATGGAAATTAACAGCTCTAAAGCTCTGAGGACTTTACAGTCCCCAGTCTTCCCCTTCACGCGCTGATGTCTCGTTTCATTCAAGGCTCAGTCTTTGAAGCTGACTAAGAATGGGACAGGGATTAACATATTTACCCATGCAGATTCTCTTTGTGACTGTATGTGCAGCTAAATCATTTGGCAGTTATTTTTTAATTATCTGCTCAGTGAGTGACACTCAGCTTCGTTTCCACCTGCTGCTTTTTCCATATAAATGATACTTAAGAAGAAGAAGAAGAAGATAGTCATTTACAGCAGGAATTAGTGGAATCATTTGGTTGGACAGAACTCAGCGTGTCTAAACTTTATCTTATCTTTAAGACAAGATAATACTATAGAGGGGAAAAATTTCAACTCTACGTAAAATTTCCTAGAAAGCTATCTCAAAAACCACGAGCAGTTTGCGGCTGCTATAAAAGAACAAAAAAAAAAATGGTGTGTCCGTGCATGTGTGTCATTGTGGATGGGTGGGTGGATGGGTTCTGTCCGATCTGCATTCATCTTTAAACTTCCAGAAGTTTAAAAAGAATCAGCAGATGCAAAAGAAACATTGAAACTACAGAACCTATTCTCACAAAGTGGCGGCTATGTGCATGAAGTTTGCCTTCATGGGGCTTTTATGTATTTAATCATTTTAAACTCTCACATCCTGTTTCCTTCTGTCTTTAAAGTAAACATAAAAAAATCAACATCGATCAAATTGTTGTGCTCCACATCATTAACCAATCACACTTAAGACGTAGACAATCATTCTCATATCAAGTGAGAGTCGGTCAAAACCAAAAACAAAAAGCTTCCACCGACGTTTCTGCAATTATTTCTGCATGTTTTTTTAAAAGCCCAACTTTACTGAGATGTGTGTGAAGACAGAGAGGGCTGGGGGTGTTCAGTGTTGCGTCTGGCCACAGAGGTAATGAAGTGCATTGCGTCAGTGGCTCTTGCAGGGCAGGCTATATGCGCCAGGCAGATGAAAGTAGAGGCGCACTTTGGGAGAGAGGAAAAAAAGTTCTCAGCGAAGAGAGGCAGGACTACTCACACGGAGCTCCTGCAGTCTCACTTTACATGCCTCTAAAAGATTTTCTCTGTCATCTTATTTTGCGTTTTCTCGCCGCGACGCCGCTTTTACCTTTCCGAGGGACAAATCTTACTTTTTGACTCAGCGAGCCGCAGCACCATGGAGCTGCTGTGCTACGAAATGGATTCCAACATACGAGCTCGTCCGGACCCGAACCTCCTGGATGACAGAGTCCTGCAGAGATTGTTGACTATAGAGGAGAGGTTTCTACCCCAATATTCATATTTCAAAGGTGTCCAGAAAGATATTCAGCCGTTCATGAGGAGGATGGTGGCGACTTGGATGTTGGAGGTACAAACAGCGAATGCTCTGCTGACAAGTTATTTCCGTGCTCGACTTAAAAGCCACCCGTTCTGTTGCTTCAACCTACTGAAGATCCTTGTTAAGTTTTGAGCAGTATTCATGTTGTATTGATGGTTTTGGCGATCGCTACTTCCTAATATTCGCAGACAATGTCGCTGACGGCGTTTTCTTTTCATGTCTCATAAAGTCCGACGAGGAAGACTGCCTTTATGAATCACAGGGCTCTAATAAGTTCGACACCGGAGAATTTCTTTGGTGTTTCTCACACGGTGTGTGTACGAGGTGCCTGTTGATTTTTTTAATGTTATTATTTTAGATGGCCTGAATATTTCCATGCACACGTATGCACGCCCCAGTGCAATGCGGCGCTGCGCTGGTATCGCCATGTTGGCTTATACAGAGGCACTTGTGCTTATAAGAGATTTACAGAGTTTTAAACGCAATAACAGCGGCTCAGACCCTTCGGATTTGACAGAAGAGGGTCTCACGTGTCCAACGAATGTACACATGATGAGAAAAAAGGTTGCAAACATTCTATGTATCTGTTTGAAATGTCCGAAGGGGCGAGGGCCTTGGTCCTTCTGCTCTTCCTCGCGTCGCGGTGCCACACAATGGAATTATGTTCGGTTTTTAGCACCTCGCGTGATATTTGTGGTCAACATGTGTCTGCAAACTAAACTGAACCTCTTAGCTTTATTTTCATGTAAATATTATCAGAATCAGACGCACTGGAGATTTTTAATTAATTTTTGAAATAATTATATCTCGTCGGCGGTGGCGCAGCTCAGAGCAGCCCCTCTCCACTTGCTTCCGACTTTAGCATTTTATTCATATTTATCCTTCGTGGATCTGGACCAGAATTGACGGAATTGATGTGGAAGACACTAATAAACATTATGATGTGAAAAAAATCAGCTTAGGTAATTTATTTATATTTTTAAATATTTTATGAAAATATGACGACTGAAGAAAAAGCTGTTTCCGTGTGCTTCGCTGTCGGGTGGTTTTTGGCTCGGCTGATAGTGAGTTGAATTCATTTCTTAGTGAATGAACTGAAGGAATGCAACTCTATTGACACTATGCACAAAAGACGTATTTCATTTTTGGCAAATAATCGATTATAAATTAATGTTTGATGTCGCAACCGCATTGGGTTGGGCGCAAAATTCTTGGCCGGGCCCCAAGTATGTGTGTCATTGAATTTATATGTGCTCTTTACGTGATTAGCTTTTTGTTTCGTTACATCACAAAAGTTTAATATGCATTAAAAGTTGATAAAAGTGGGTCATGTGACTGCAGGGGCTGCAAATGATCATCGCTGTTGCATTGTCTGCTGTGTCTTTATTCAGGTTTGTGAGGAGCAGAAGTGCGAGGACGAAGTTTTTCCCCTGGCCATGAACTACTTAGACAGATTTTTAGCAGTGGTACCGACCAAAAAGTGTAACCTGCAGCTGCTGGGAGCAGTCTGCATGTTTCTTGCATCCAAATTGAAAGAGACTCGTCCATTAACTGCAGAGAAGCTTTGCATCTACACAGATAACTCCATTAGACCGCAAGAGCTGCTGGTAAGCAACAGTTGGTTCCACTTGTTAGACATAATATGCTGCAACACTTTTAAAGATTCACCTTTTTTAAGGCAAATGTTTATTTCTGTTTATTTATTGGTTGTTTTTTCTGCTTCATATGTGCTGTATAACATGTTTGGAAATCATTGCATGTCAAGTTTTAATCAAAACAAATTGAAGATGGAGTTATTCCTATTTCACTCAGTCTCTGCTTTGAAATGTATTGCCATTAAGGTGCATAAAAAGCTGAATCCCTTCAGAAGATTCTTCCACAAGGGCTCTCTCCACTGTACAAGCCTCTTAGACTTTTACAGTATCCTCCACGCTGTGTAATGGTCTCCATCGCCATCTAGCGGCAGAAATTTCACAGAGCAATGAGGTCAGCTGAACTCTAGCCAAAGCTCTGGCTGTGTTCCTGTCAGCCAGACAAGGAGATACACAGAGAAATCCAAGTTTGCCTTTTACAGTTTAGCTTTCATCCTAAAATAACCCTCGATGCTCACATTTATGATACCAAGTGCTGCACTGTCTCTGGCTCCCACACATCAGCTACAGCAGATTATTCTAAATATTCACTCTGCACAGCTGTCAGGATGATTGTCAGTCTGGATTAAAAAATGTAATTTTTGTGTTGGATTTATTTGATAAGGTCTTTGCCTTGATAATACCAGCTGTCTGCAGCAAGGTAAACCAATTAATTAGCTCAGTTCTCCATCCCATATGTATTTCCACACTGCTCTGTGGTGCTACATAAACATTCCTCAGTAAACAACAGCCAATCCCACCCGTGTTGTGAAAGAGGCCACATATTCTGATTCCCACATGGTTGATGCTTGTAGAGTGGCACCCATCTGACTGCCACCCTGCACTGCATGCTGGCTTTTTTCGTTGTTCATTCTCTGGACAGTTTTTCAGCTTGAGAATAGAAAAACAACTTTTATTTCCTTTTTCTTCAACTAAGATGTCATCAGTCACGCTCTGTAGACATAAAATGTGCACACAGAACATGCAGGAGGCTGCAGACTTGCAGAGTCGGACCTTTCTAGGACGTTCAGACTGACGACAAAACCGTCAGTCCTTGAACCGGCTTTGCTGAAGCCTCTTCTCAGCGTTTCTGTATAAGGCAGTATTTTGGCCGAGATGCACATACAGGAAACAGAGATCAGCTGCTCGGGGCATGTGATCGTTTTTTCTGTCCTCATCTTTGGTAAGAATTTCTTGTAAAAAAGAACCGCAATCTTTTGCAAAGAAGGTGTGACCAGAAGGAAGGCGGAAGCAGAAGGAAGTGGGTGCCTGCCTTCTTGCCACTCTGTCAGCACACTGTCTCTGTTGCAAGCTTTGTCACAGCCTTTGGCTTCATTCTAGCCTCACTGCCGAGGCTTTAAGATCAGGAGTTAGCCGAGGTGCAGAGGAAGAGTTAACCCACTGCCGGGCATTACGGTCTGCACACCTTCTATAATGATAACTGCTACATATAAATATTTCATTAAATCTCATCTTCCCCACTGTTTAACGTCTCTGATGGCAAAAATCCCAACACTGTGATCAGAAAAATGACAGTCAGTGACAGCCATGTTGGATTGTCTCATGACTGAGTCCATGTGGTCTTTCTGTCTAAAAGGGAAAATGAGGAGCATCTGTAGTCTCAGTCACAAGGCTGCAGTGCGGAACCAATCCAATTTTTTTCTTTTTCCCCCAAATTAGTCACCAAGTCTTCCATTAATCATCTCCTCCTTTAGGAAGTGAAAGTAACAATACATTCTAAGAGAAAGGAGCGCCACACCTTGCACACCCACACCATCCCACCCTCGTTTCTCAGCCCTGAGTCAGACGTAGCAGGGATTAAGATTGAGATGATTTGTGAAGTCGGGCCAGCTTGGTTCTGTTAGCCGTGTCCAGCGGCCGCAGAACAATCTGCAGCCATATGATCATGTTTAGAGCGACAGGCTGGGTTTTCCTGCTAATCCTGCAGAATGAGAGCAGGTTTCCAGTCTACGATCGCACAGTGGAACCTCCAGTTGGCCTCTTTAGGAAAGTCCCAGATGCCAGGCAGACGGGGGGGCAGTGTTGTGAGGTCACCTGGGCTGGTGCCGCCCGGCGCTCATAGACTGGCTGCAGCAGTTTGCACCGTCACCGAGCCTCGTTCACACATTTCAGGCCTGAAGTGCAGAGCAGAGTATCAGCGTTTTGTAATCTGCGTTGTAAAAATGTTCTTGCTCTCTTCCTTCTCCCTCTTCAGGAATGGGAACTGGTGGTTTTGGGGAAGTTGAAGTGGAACTTGGCAGCTGTAACGCCAAACGATTTCATCGAGCACATTGTTAGGAGGCTGCCACTGCCCGAGGATAAGCTGGCACTTATACGGAAACACGTCCAGACCTTCATCGCCCTCTGTGCCACAGGTAGGACCCTCAACGGAAGCTTGACAGGAAGCAATGCTGCAATGCACGGACACTTTGCTTGTTTCCCGTTTTGATGCTGCAAGTGACACTAATGGTGAAGAAGTGATAATGCCTTGCATCAACAAACTTTCTCATGTTGGAAGAATATCTGTATCTGCACATTCTTCCCTCTCAGCACCATATCCAAGCCCTCTCCTTTCAGAAACATGCGTCAACAACTCTGAGCAGGGGTGTGCTGTGGGCCAGTCATGGCTAGCCGTGACTTTAGTGCTGTGCATTACTTCTGATGGGAAACTACTCTTCGTTATGAAAACACGCACCATGACAGACATCTGACTCTTGGCCTCAGTATCCGTCATGTCTTCTGTCAGGCTGGTATGCGGGTGGGTTTTCAGGTGTATCAGTGGCTTTCCAGGGCATCCAGTAACACTTCAAAGCAGACTTGGCCTGATTGAAGGGCATCCCCATGTTGCACAGCGTCAGCAGGAGGAATGGGCCGGGCTGGAGACCATTGTCTGGGTCTTATTGTCTCTCTGCTCTTGAGGTGAGCTGTTCTTTCAAGATCAAACATGCAGCCAGTCCTGGGAGGGACTGATATGAAGAGATTATGAGGTTGAGGTGAAGAGGATGCAGGAGGGACAGAGGGAGTCGGGGAAAAGCCGGAGGAGCGGATTGTTTTTGTGCTGCCAATTCTAAGGCACGTCATGTTTTCGTATCTCTTTCCCCTGCCGCTCTCCTTCCCTCTCTCTCTCCCCTGCTAACTTCTCACGCCTCCCCGCCCTGCAGCTGGAGGACATGATAGCTTTCCCATGTAGAGATTCTCCGTAGGGCACGTTGGCATCACTTCCAGCTCCGCGCTCAGTTTGGGGATTTAATTTGACACCTTTCCTGCCTGGTTCATAAAACATGCTCCTGTAGTTTTTGCAGAATCTTGCACAGGGATGAACAGGAAGGAAAAAAGGCATAATTATGCAGTATGACCATCCTTTCTTCCTCTTTTGCTGGGTGAGGCCCCTTCTCTCCTGCAGCAGCTTTAGTTACCGGAGGCCAGACAGGAATGCTGACTGCC
>JBAMHT010000009.1:28401248-28413110 GCA_037177075.1 Craterocephalus fluviatilis
GTGTGGAAGGATTTTGAGAGTTGTTCAGTTTGGTTGGATTTTGGTGGTTTTTGGTTTTCGCTCTGCCCCCCCCCCCCCCCTCCCCCCCCAGGCCAGGCCATAGATTCCTCCTTGTCTGAAACGGGGCTGCAGCAGGCCGACGCCGCAGGACGTTACCTGAGAGACGTGGAGTTCAGCAACGTGTTTGTCAGCGACATGCTGCGGGCTCGGCAGGTCAGATGCTCTGCCCGGTATCAATCCCGATACCATTTTTTCACTACCGATACAGAGGGTTGAGTATCGGCTGATACCCATAGCGATACTTACATTTTGTTATGAGCAAAATATTGTGTCAAACCTCAAAACCTTTAGGTGTAACTGATAAAGTCCACAACAGAAGGTGAGAGAAAAACCGACTCATTAATTTTTAACCAATGAGTTAATTTAAAATAAATGTAAAGACTTTATGTAACACGCGGCACATTTCACATTTCTGTTGTAAGAAAAAACAACCTAAGTAAAGCCAGGAGAAAATGAACGAGGGAGATCTCGTACAGGGTGAAAGGGCTGGATAGAAAACCTTGATCACCTGGTATCGGCAACGGTATCGGCATGTTTTCACGCATGCCGATGCGGTCCTATCCATGTTTTTTTGTTTGTATCGGCACCGATGCTGGTATCGGATCGGAGGAGTCAGGGTCATGGAAGGAAAAAAAACAGAATCCCGAATGTCTGAAAAAAGTCAGACTTCAGAATTTTTCCAAAAAGTAACGAACATTTTTGGGAGGATTTCACATTTTTTTCCCGTCACCGGCCTTCATGCTGCTTTGGGGCGAGTGGAAATGTTTCTGTGAATAACCCCGGCTGGTTTCCTGCAGACGGCTGAGAGGATCGTGCAGCAGAACAGCAGCTGTGCGGCGCTACGAACGCTGAGCGAGCCGCTGCTGAAGGAGAAAGTGAGTCTCGGCCCTGGAGAAACTTTTCTGCAGGTCTGACGACATCTGACTCACGCAGTCTCTGTGTTTCTCAGAGCTTCGGCGTCGCGGAGGGAGGACGGGTGGACGATTTTAAGGAGATGGCCGCGGCAGCAGGGGAGTCGTTCCCAGACTTCACCCCTCCAGAGGGGGAGACTCAGGAGCAGGTGAGGGTGCTGAAGTGCTTCGCTCTGTTCAGGGTTTTAAAACTTTATTTGCTGAAACCGCTGAAACGATACTAAACCGATACGTAGAGGCGGCTGCTGTGATTGGTTCTTTGGGTGTGTTTGTATATTTCCCATCATGCTTTGTGACAAATTTTCCCGTATGTGGTTTGAAATGTAACGGACTAATTTATCACACCTGTAATTAAACCAACGCTGGGCTCACAGCGAACATCGCGAACAGCTCACGCCTGCAAACACGAGATCAAACCGAGTCTGTGCTAATGCAGGGTCACTGTTCACAGCACCCCAACTACAGATGCTCCGTTAGCTTTTTTTTCTTCCCGATACCAATTCCGATACTTATGCTATAGGTATCGGCCGATACCAAGTACCGATACCACTGTATTATAAAATAAACGTCATATTCCGCCTGCATAACTGCGATGTGATCAGCCTTGTGATGAGGCCTGGCTCAGGTTAAACTCTTTCTAAAACATGAATGAAAGCAGCAAACTGAAGCCGTTTATCTTCAGACGCATCTTGCTGGTGGGAGAATCCAGAGTGAAATATCGCCACACCGCTGGTATCATTATCGGCTGCTCAGTGCAACAGTTTTAAGAACAATGAAGAAGAAGCGTGTCAGAGCTGATGAGAAAATAGATTTTCATATATAATGTGGTATCAGATTGGTGCCTGAACTCTGGTACTTGCCGATATCAGAATTTGGGGCAGAATCGGAGGCCTTTCCGATACTGGTATCGATATCGCAACATCTTAAACCTCAGCTAGACCCATTATGTATCTACATAAATCTTTTCTGCTGTTCATTTATCCGTCGGAGCTTAAACATTTATTCATTTATTCAAAAAAGTATTTAGAAATTCATCATCTGCTCTTCTATTTAGTAATGTTTAAAGGATAAGTTGAAGGTTGAATGATTTAAACACTTGTGATGCCTCGCTGCTTCTATATGTCACTAATAGATAGCCGAGAAGAGCAGACCTGAACCCAGACGCACCAATTGGCCCATCTTAGTCTTCTTTTTGCTAAAGTTTTTTGTCCTTACTTAAGTCAAAATAACGTTGTGGTTCTTTAAAATAACAAATTTCCCCTCATATATTTGTTAGTTGTCTTTTTTCAGAAGGTCATGTAGCATTTGTTTAGTTTAGTTAATTAGTTTATTTTGAACAGTAACGCACATATATTCAGGAAAAAACAAACAAAAAACCAACAACAAATCCAACACACAACAAAACAAACCACCAATTTTATGATTCCGCCTCTGTTCAAAAAGGAGTGGGAAGAAGGCATGCTTATCTAGTCCCACCCCTTTTTTTATCATCTATAATCTATAATCTACATTCCTCCCCTTCCTCCTCATAGACAACATCACAATCATCACCACTACCATCAACCCCATCTTCCTTGATAGTGACATAAGAACAGCAGTAATAATAATAAGAAATAACAATAAAATCAATAACAATATAAGTAAAATAACAATTTCAATGTTATCAATAACCATAAAGCAAAGATAAATAAATGAGAATACAAAGATTGATTTATTTATTATTTTATTTTACAATTTAATGTCTCATTTCAGCCCTACTATGTATTCTTTGTACCTATTTTTAAACTGTTTTATATTTGTACAATCTTTTAACTCCTCTGCCATACTTGTCCAAAGTCTAACCCCACAAAATTTGCAGCTCTAAACAGGTTTTTATGAGTGAAACAGGTTTTACTGAGCAGAAAAGGTTGCAGTGATGTAATACCCTCTTCCTGCCACAAGAGGGCGCATGCACTCCTGGGGAGGATGGAGCTGGTCCAGGCCTCTCTGCATCCACAAGGTTGCATCTCTTTTGCATCAGTGGTGCATGTTTTGAATCGGGGGATCAAAGTTCATGTTCCTGCATCGCGTTTGTCAGCAGCTCGATTTAAAAAAGTCACCACGGAGCTTTGTGTTGGTCCCAGCGCCGTGTGGGGAGGGAAAGATGTTCCATTCAGATTCCATCCATTCGATCCTGTTTGGATGTTAACTCTTAACAGAGAACATGATGGTGTCCAGAGACAGGCTGACGTACGCCCAGATCGCCGTGTGTTTGCAGCGCTAACAGCCTTACTGTGTTTGTGTTTTATCACTACAGCGTTTGACTTTTATGTGAGAGCAGAGAGAGCGCCGGCTAACAGGTCTGTGCTCTCCTCAGGTGAAGGAACGGGTCAAAACGTTCTGGGAGAAAATGCTTCAGCAGGTGGGGTCCGAGCACTGGCACAATGACGGCGCCATGTCTGCGCCGGCCCAAGCGTCTCCGGTGGAGGGGAAAGCAGACGACGGGGTCCGGGGCGTCCCCGTGCACGCTTTGGTTGTTTCCCACGGAGCGTACATGCGCGTGGCCGTGCGCTACTTCGTGGAGGAGCTGCATTGCTGCTTACCGCAGGGCTGTGACGAGGCTTTCATGTTCTCTCTGAGCCCCAACACGGGCCTGAGCCGGTTCGTGCTGCGCGTGAAGAAGGAGGGGAACAAGTTGGTGCTGTCAGGCATGAGCTGCGTGTTCGTCCACCGGGGGGAGCACCTCCATCTGTAGGTTGGGGGGGCTTTAATGAGGCAGAGGAGGTAGGAAGATGAAGAAAAGATAATCCCCCCTGAAGATGGTCAGTCTAGATCCGGACTCTGTCCTGTAACTTTTAAATTCAGATTTATTGAGTTATAAGGCACCTCTCAAACGTACACGTAACACAAAGTGCTTCCCATAAAAATATGATAGACTGTCAGGCCCACCAGTCAGAGGCCATGGAGCAAGCGTCCATCGTTCCCAGTGTGAAGGAAACAACTGGACTTAATGATCAAATGAAAGTGATGCATATAAAATATAAAGAAAAAGAAAATAAAAGTTTTGTGCTTGAATGAAACGGTACAATAAAACCAATAAATATGCATATTTCCAGTTGGAAGTTGTTCATTTATATTCATATCATTGCACCGCCCAGTTTTTCATGTGAAGTTTAACTTTAAGTCATTTACTTTGTTATTGCAGACCTGCAGCTTACTTCCGGTTTATTGCCGTCCTTATTTGCTGGAAAAGCTCAGTCCTGAAACAAGTCTGAGGAGGAAAAGTGGGCCGTTTATGTGCACTGAAGATGTTTCCTTCTTCAATGCCTCATATCGGGAAGCAATTTGAGAAATTTCAGTTTATATCGTGAATATGGGGCTCTAAGCTTTATCCGGACACCTCGCTGAGTTTCTGAGATTCTGATGTGTGTGATTCTCAGAGATAAAAAAGAATCTGGATGGAGCATTATTTAACAACAAGAGCAAAAACCCAGCAGATCCCCGCTTTTTTTAGACATTTTTTGTTCTGTTTCATTTAATTTTGCTTTAAAATACAAAAAAAGAAATGCAAAAGTAAATCTTATTGACTTTTATTTAATTTACTTACATATATGTGCAGAGGTTTGCCTGTAGAAAACGATATTTAGTCCTCAGCCACAAAGTCGTCCTCAAAAAAAGAAAGCAAGCAGCAGAAACCGGCTCCAGTACTAAGAAGCAAACATTGTGTGTGAATCCAGCAGAAATGTGTGAAAAAGCAGAGAAATGAATCTGGGCTCCTTCCCTCATCAGCTGATATGTAGCTGAACAATCCTTTCATCACTGACATCTGCCGTTTTCTCTCCATCAGACTCTACACCTGTCCACAGGTATTCTGCTCAGCAGCTACCTGCTCTCATTGGTCCAGGAACACTTTTGTTTGTTTGATTTTTATTATTTTTTCAACTCAGTTAAATTAAAAAACAATGTTTTATTTCACTAAGTTATATTTAAGAAAAATGTTTTCAGTCTCCAGTTAATTTGGCTTCTTCTTTAATGGAAGGGGTGAATTCTGAGAGAAGCTCTTGGCGGTAAAAAGTAGTAACGACTGCTTTGCACGTCTGAAATCAATGAAAAGAGAGAACAGCTGAAATCTGCAAGTTGTCGCTCTGCAGACGTGCTTTATGTCATCATCACACTGGCTGGTTGTTCATTACTGTAAACGTGGGAGTTTTTCTTTCCATTTTTATCCTCTGCCGGCTCACGGAGCCACCGGTGTGTTTACTCCGCCGTTGTTGGGAATTAACACTTGAGTCAACATGCGGCCGTAAACTCAGCCGTCCTCGTTGTTCCTCAGCCTCGTTCCAGCAGAGCCGGACGTTCTGCATGGGAACGAGCCAACGTCTCGCTCCAGCAGAACATCACAGCCAAACCGAGACAGATGGGACGGCATGGTTACCATGGCTACCATGGTGCAGCATCTCGTCTCGCAGCTGAGGAGGTCCAGTTTGACTCTGCTGGGTTTCCTGGTGCCGGTCCGGTACCCGGAACAGAAAACTCCACAGATTTTTGTTTGCAATTAAACAATCTGTGTGATCTGTAGTTTTTTGAGTAGTTTTAAAGATCTTTGATCCACATTTTTGGGATTTTTGGCCAAAATGAAGTGGCTCCCGGAGGCCGAGCTAGTACATGGTTTGATAACGATCCATTATTCGACTGTAAATTACTTCATCAAACTGTGCTGCCATATTTATGCATTATCAGAAAAAAAACATTTGACAGGTTATAAATATAACATTTAAAAAGGGATTAACATATATAAAATTTACAAATATGCATTTTTTTCTTTACACTTGAAATGTGCCGGCCCTGGTTGTATGAAATGCCACAATGATCTAGAAAGAAAATAAATAAAGAACAGTTAAAATTAACGATTAAAAAGCAGCAAAAACGATTTTTCCAGTTAAAATGAACAATTAACGATTTTTTTCCCCACTGTTATTTGAATAACAATAATCAACTTCAGCAATGTAGAAAGATGTTTGGAACATGTTTGCGTTGCTGCAGGTTAGACGAAAAACACCGTCGTTCGTGAATCCTATGTTTAAGACTCAGACTTTAGCAGCAGCTTATTTATAAATTAACAAAACGCACCAATAGCTGTCGTCAGGGAAGCAGCACACACTTAATTTTTCCTGTTAGTTGAAGAATAAGAAAAAAAAACTACAGCAATGTAGAAGGAAAATAATACTCGCTGCTTTTAGAACAACAGCTGGCGAAAACAACAAACGGCTCCAGCTGTTCAGACCACGGCCGTCCCATGAAGGTCCTCATCCTCGCCCCTGACGCACAGAGACTTCTCCACTTTCTCATGAGAGGCTCAAAGTGATGCGAGGAGCTGCTTTCCTCTCTTTCCTTGATGGCAGAGCCTCCGTCCATCTTTCATGTCCCACGCCTGCCATCCTTCCTCCCAGCTCCAGCTTCTAACGTTCTGCAGCTGTGCTGATCCCTGCAGCAGCATCACGTCCGACATGAGCTGCTTTAGATTCTCGCTTCAAACGTCTGGGATGTTCTGATGGGAACTAAACGTCGGTCATGGGATTTTTGGGGCTCTTTAGTTTTTAATTTTTTCGTTCCAACATTTGTGGAATCAGGTCGTAGGAAAGTCAGCAGGTTGTCGGCTGGGATTTCTGATAAAACTCCTTTTAAACCACAAAGTTCTCATTTCTTCATTCTTGTTTTGCATGATTTAGATGAACTGATCTGATATTTGCTGTTACATAAGCGGCCGGCTGTGATTTCCACGTGGCCCGTCTCATAAAACCACTGATTATTTAGCAGCGTCATGCTTACAATGCGGTTGGTAATCACTAGATGTACTGGTACTACTATGAGAATATCCCCAAAAAGTGTTGCATTTCTGTAACTTCAAAGACAAATAGTCTGCAAATCAATATATTTCAGCTTTCATGGGTTTTAGATTTTGCTGATCAGGATTATCAGCTTAAATTAAGAAAACTTCAAATGAGAAAACTCAGAAAATTATAATATTGCTTGAAATCAATAAAAAATGGATTTTAAATACAAACATGTCTGTGAAAGTAAAACCCTGCATCTGTACTTCGTACATAAAATGTGTGGGTTTCAGCTTTTTATGTTGAACTGCCTGAATAAAACAACTTTTCCAGCAAATTCAGATTTTTCTGATTAGTACTGGTAGTGTAGTGGTTCTCTGCTGTTCCGTTTCTCTTCTGTCCATCATTTTTAAGTAAGTCTTGCAACCAGTATTTGAGACGCGTGTGAGACGACGACTTTCCTTTCAAAAGTTTTAATAAATGATATAAAAATTATATATAAATATAATGTGAAAATATTACAGAATCGCCTGGTCAAAAGCCTGTTGCTTCCAGCCTGTCTGGCTTCATCTACCCACAGTTTACCAAATAAATTCTCTCATAACTAACTAATTTATCTTTCATGTTAGCAATTTTTCCATTCATCTGAATTATTAAGTATAACATATAAATTAGTAACATTTAGTGTAAAGTGAAGATGAACAGAGGAAAGTAGACCAGAGCAGCATTTTCAGACACATTTTTATCTTTTTTTCCAGATCAGATTAAAACCAGATGCTCCGTAGAATAAGTACATTATTTTATTTATATCAGAAATAACACCATGAAATGAAATGTATAAATAACAAACGTCAGACTAGAAAGAAACAACACATTTCAATAAGTAAATACTTTTCATTGCTGCGACTACTGGTGCCAGCACCTGATTTCTTCTTTTTTTCCACATTACAGATCATTTTACAGTAACGACCCCGCAGCGCTCAGCCTGGACATTTTCCACAAACATTCCCGTGTGAATATTCAGAATTACATCTAGAAATAAACCCTTTTTACATATGCAAAACCAACAATGCCTCATCTGGCCTGAGGATTAAAATTTAACCGGGAGAGAGGTTAAAGGTCAGCGGGACGGTCTGTTCCGATGCTGTCAAACTTATCAACCGTCTGCTGAGCAAACAGAGGAGCTGCAGGTCGCTGTGATGTAACCGGGCGCCACTGCACATGCAGGCGCAATCATTTATAAATCTGTTTTCCTACAAGTCGCCAGTGAAGCAGCAAAGCGCCGCGTGCACAGCTCCAACGGGAGGATCTGCTCCCACCTGGAGGGGGTTTGACCCCCAAACGCAGCTTTTCAGTCTCACTGGTGCTCGGCGCGGTCTGCGATGTTGCTTTTGACGGGGCTGCCGTGGCCGTTGGGCCGGAGGACCCACAGCGGGTCGTCCACCGACGCGATGGTTTCTTTGGACACGGAGCCCGTCTGCTCCTGCTCCGCATCCTTTGCAGAGTGGGAGGGATGGGATTCTGATCGCAGAGGGTCGGCCGGGTTCACCTCCTCGCTCCTTCGCCGCCTCTTGGCCGGAGGCTGCAGCAGCGCCTCCAGCAGGGCCGAGGAGAGCTGGGCAGGCGTCTGATGGACGACGTGCAGCTCCCTTCCTGCCGCCAGCAGCAGCCAGTTAGCGCTGGCAGCATGAAGAAGGCGGTGATGGTCGGCCTCGTCGGACCAAACGTGGTGGAACAGACAGTCCCGGCTGTCCCTCTGCCTCTGCAAGACGACACGAGATTAGAAAGCTGCTTGCACTCGTCCCGTCGCTTCCAGATCAGACACTCACAGACTGGTAGAGTCCTCCCTTCAAGTCCAAGCAGAGGAAGCGCTTCCTCCTCACATCAAACATGGACACAAAGTTGTTCGTAGTCGTTCTTACTGGGAGAACAACTGTAAAAATCACATATTTTAGTTTAGGAAACATCCTAGTAGTTTTATTTTACAAAGGATCTTGTAAGTTTGAACAGTTCTCGTCATTTATCTGAAGCATAAGCTACTTTAATTCACACAACTCGTTTAAATCTAACCAATCACCTCTGGAAATGATTCTTATTTAGATGAAATAAGTAAAACACTTCATCTCATCAGATGTTTGGCTGTGAGAACCTAAGCGGACTTACCCAGAAGGCCTCTGTGCACGCCTTTCCTCTCCGCCCCGTTCAGCTCGGAGCGAAAGCGTCCCGAACCTGCAGCCGGGTCTGCAGGAGTCCCGGCGTGACGCTGATGCTGCAGCATCGGCCGACAGTCCACCGAGACGGAAACGTGTGCTGCGATGATGAGCGAGAAGATGGCCGGGTGCATGATGAGGCGCTCTGCGACAAGCCGAAGCGCTCAGGGTGGTGCGAGGCCAGCGACTGGAGGAGAAAGTCCAACACGGCTATATAAACACGGGGTCAATAAACCGGCTAACTCATTTACCAAAATGACCCAAAGCTCCGCGGCCTCTCTGCGCTCAGGGGCGTGTTTAACTACAAAGACAAAAAATAATCTGATCTGATCTAATGTGATGCACCGTTAATGATTGTTTCACCTGAAAGAATAAAAACGTGAATGTGAAGCGGTGACGTCGCAGAGGAAAGGAAAAGGTGATGAAGATGATTCACGCTTGCTCACCAGGTTCTTTGAGCTTCACATAAATCAGACTAATTTGATGTGAAAGTCTGAAGTTGTGGAAGAATGATTCCTACTCCTCATGCCGTCACTGAAATGAGCTGAAACTGACAAAATCATCAATGAAAAACTTATGAAAATCAGGAAACTTTTTTTTTTTTTTGCGGTTCAACAGAAATATTTTAAAGATGCGTTTTCTGGAACTCTGTGTCAGACTTTTACACCTGTCCACAGGTATTCTGGCTCTGCTCACCTGCTCTCACTGATCCAGGTACGCTCTGCTGGTTTGGTTTTCTTTTTGTCTTTTCAGTTGAATTGAAAAACTCTTTTTTTCATTAAATTATAGCTGAACAAATTTATAGCTTTTTTTTCTATTTCTATTTATTTAAATTACAATTTTATTCTTAAATTTAGAATAATAAAATGTCATTATTCTATTATGTTAGTGTAGTAGAGGAGCTATGACACACACATATCGCAAAGACGGGATACAGTCATTATAACAAACTGTTAGCTTAAACTTTGATGCCCACCGCTGGAATAAACTGTGAATTACACTTCTCATGTATTTATTTATTTTAAATAAAAAAAACATGAATTAAAAAACATAGGGGAAAATAAGTTTAAGTCCAAAAAGAATGAGGATGAAATGAAAACCTTATTCCCTCCCCATTTCCATTCATGGCCGATTCTTACAACGGTAGAAAAGTAGAAGTAGAAAATAAATAAACATACCTGCAATACAATAAACACACACCTGCATGTACATTTACATTTCTGCATACACAATATTCACATGTACACATACTCTCATATATACATATGAGTTTATATATTTTCTCTTTTTTATACTTTTGAAAAACACTTCTTTGACTTTTTCTCAAACTGGATTTGAGTTCTTCCTGAAGATTTTTCCAGAAGTTTACACCACATACTGCAGGTTCATGCTTTGTCTCCTCAGATTATTTCACCCTTCATGATTTAAAAACATCTTTTCTGTGACATCAGGTATAAATTGTTTCTAGCTTTGAACGTTATTAACATTGATAACTTGTTCAATTCACTGCATGTTTGTGTTTTTAGCTTCCAAAATAGATTCATGTTCTTGATTTCCCATGTTGCAGACAACTCTGAGGTTTCCCCATAGTTCTACACATTAAATAAGAAGAAAACAGAACATGAAGTGATTCTTCACAGTTTGCTGAGTCACATCCGAGGAGAATGATTTATACGCTGCTTCTTAATTAACCCGTCATGCTTCCGCTGCCCTCCCTGTTTTTCAGCAGAACTGCACACCATGTATTTTCTTCTTTAGACAGCCTGACCTTATTCAGAATTAGCTCTTCGCTTTCTTTGATGCATGATGATAAACTTTAAAGGCCCCATGAACTTTCAGAAAAGTCTGCATTGTTTATTATTTTAGCATTTTAGGGATTTATTTTACCCAAAGGAAATTTATACAGTGTTCTATACTTTTTACATTTGAATATATACAAGTTAAAAAGGAAAAAACTGCATGTAGGTGGAGGTTGTCCAGGCAGGCGGTGATTGTCAAAAATACCAGGATTTCCTGCATCTGCCTGCGATGGGAAAGCAGCTGAATCCAGTAAAAATGTCAAATATCAGGACTTGTCTGCAAAATGAAATGCTGACTTTAAAGAAAGGAGGATTTTAAACCGTAGTGATGGTGGGATTAAAATTTGTAGTTTTAATGGAAGGCAACGGGACAGTTTTAGGAGGACGAATCTGATCCTACATAAGAAATACAAATTACATCTAATTAGGTTTGTTCCTGATCTACATATCTAATCACCACCAGAGCTCCATCCACCTTTATATTAATTCTATAGAAAATATGCCATGTATTGTGTTTTTGGTTAAATATTTAATCATTTAAATTTAAAACCTGGCATTTAACGGGTTAAAAGTATTAAAACCAGTGATGAATGTTTGATCATTTTGAGCAGGTCTGAAGGTTTTTGATTTATGAAAAAATACAGATGTTTGATGATGATATTGCAGTTTTTTACTGATGTGCATCTTTGCCATGAGATCCCCAGCTTCCTGACAATAAAATTATGAATGCAGTCAAATAAATTTTGTTTCTAATCTTTGGCAAATGCAAATCTATCACCAACAAAAACTTGCCCTCTAATATTCGTTTTATGGGAAATTATTCTGTTTTTGTGGGTTTTTTAATGATTGGGGCAGTAATTTGAATATTCAGCTGGCATTTAAAGGGTTGAAATTCTTATAAATTTAATATTTTTGAGCTGGACAGAAGTTGTTGAAATAATTTATTTAACAAAAATCTGAAACATTAACCTCTTAAACCCCAGCCTCTTTTTTAGGTTTCTGTGCAAAAACGACATACCCAAAATGAATAGAGTATATCTCTGCATCTACAAGGTCTATTTGAATAATTTTG
>JBAMHT010000009.1:28436621-28447808 GCA_037177075.1 Craterocephalus fluviatilis
GATCTATATATACATATATTTTTTTTTTCAATAGTTTTTTTTTCCAAAAGTTTTTTTCCCAATTTTTTTTTTTATTTTATTTTCTGATTCTTTTTTTTTTCCATTTTTTCCTTTTCTCTTATATATTTTTACATTTTCTGGGGTTAAAAAAGCAAACTAAAAGCAAACAAAAACCGTCAATATTGAAGAATCACATTTTAACAAACAACAAAAGGACGTCCAAAAACTGCATCCAGCTCTAAAATGTAATAGCAAATGAGGGATGATTACATTTGAATAAAGGTTTTAGGTCTGTTTATCCATGGTAAGGCAGTCCGGCATTCACCAACCTTTCCTGCAGCTTTTTGATCTCCATGTCTCTCTCGCTGATGAGCTCGGAGATACTAACGAAGTAGTTGTGCTCCAGGTTTAGCAGAGTATCCGAGGCGGGCGAGTGGATCAGCTCGTGGTAGACGTCGGCAAAGTCCTCGTCCCGGCTGGGTTCTTCAGGCAGAGCATGCTCCAGAGTCGTCTGGAAAAGAAATTAAAGGAGATAACGCACTGGATGACTGGTCCACTAGCCCTGCTTTCACTACTTATAGAATAGAATAGAATAGAATAGAATCTACTTTTTTCATCCTTTTGGGAGGTCCCTCAGGTACCAGCAGCAGAACAGCACAGACAGTAGGGTAGAAATAGTAATAAAATAAATATAAAATACAAATAGTGTAAATATAGAAATATATAAAACTACAATATAAACACAGTATACACAAGTTCAATATCTACAGAAGATGCATCCTCTAACTTCCTCAGATCATCTCTGAGTCTGCAGGTCACATGATGACATTAGCTATTCATAGTGGGGGTAAAACTGAATAGAGAAATGGAATATCAGGATTTTTTTATGTCACAATTTTAAAATCTATTTTTTTGGTTCAAAAAATCTATTTTTTCAAATAAATCCCAAAAAATTTTTAAAAATATCTTTTTAATTTCAATGTCATTATTTCTATTTATCTGTCTTACTTGTCTTGTCAGGCTTCATAGAAGCAGAATGTTGTTCTGGCTGCTGTAATCTTTTTTTCTGATTGAAATGAAGAAGAAAATCTAGAAAAACTATTTTTCAGACTCAAACCCTTTCGTGCACTTCTATCGGGTGCACACTTCAGGACCATAGGGCACAGTGTGGGAGTCGGGACAGGGCCTAATACTCTTAAAGACCAACAGAGACACAATCCTCACGCTGCATTTAAGGCAGTGAGACATTAAAACGTGAGATTTAAACCCTCTCCGCTCCTCCTGCTCACGCTGCACCAAACAGTGACAAACTGAATTTCCGTTAAAAAGTGCAGAGAGGATATTTTAGTGCGAGAAAAGAGGAAGCTGAAGTCGAGTTCATGCTGAGCAGAAAGGTTCCTGTGTGTGTGTAAGTCTGCAGCAAGTGTGTTAAACGTCTGTGTGGGACACAGGAGATTCAAACCAACCCCCCCCCCCCCCCATCGGCCTTAATGCCCAAAAAACCCCAAAGCCGAGTGCAAACTCTCAACTTTGAAATAGAAAAAAATCCAGCCGTCTCTCCGAGCGCCATCCAACATGAGAAGAGACGTTCGCTCCCCAAGGAAGATGCTGCGACTTCATGAGAAAAACCACCAACTGCTTCGCACTAACTGCTTTGTCTCGTGCTGATCCACGAAATAAAGCCGATGACTCCACCCTCAGATATGCAAAACTGCCACCGCACGCTGGATCTGTGCAGCTTCAAAGCAGAATGAGGAAGCAGACATTAAACATAGCACGTGCACTCGTTTATTTTCCTTTTTCTTCTTCAGATCTCATGAAAATTCAATTTACAGACACACAGCTCCATGTCTGCTTGGATCGCGTTAACGATGCGTGACCCAAAATAAGATGGAGCATCCCGGGACGCCTGCAGCCAATGCAGCAGCAGCCTGCACATTTATGCTGCTGCTGAAACGTGCACGCCGCTGCTGAAACGTGCACGCCGCTCTGCTGCAGGTCAGCACTAGAAATGCAAGAAAATACTAATTTACCAAAATATTGCGATATTTTCCGTGATAATATTATATCAATATTTAAAACCAAAATATTGTTTTTTAAAAGGAAAAACGTCAACAATTTTCTGAGAATTTCTTTTTTTCTTTAACCAAACAACAATATTCTATTCATGCAAACTTTAGACTGTTTGGTCTAATATCCAAGACCACAATATCAATTACAAATTCTTCTTAAAAACTTCTGAAAAAGAACATTAAACAGTGGTGGGATCTGTCTGTATTAAAATCACAATATTTACCCCCCAAATCAACAATCTGCAAAATCAGCAGCAGTGGTTCGTTTCTGTCACAGCTAAACTCGACTTTATGTTAAAGTTTACATGAAGAGTCCTGAGCACTTTAATTTTAGATTATATAGATGGTAAAACAGTAAAAGTTTAATTTTCTTATTTTCTCATTACTTCTTCTAGTTTTATTTTTTTAAATGTATTATATTATAATAATAAGACATTTTATTTGTGGGTGCCTATCTGGACACTCCAGGTCACTTTACAGGGTAAAAACACAACAATCAATAAACATGTAGATAAAAAGATGCATAAAACAGAGATCAGAAGCTGTGTGGGGTGTTAAAATGATGAGGCCAGTTTGAACAGATGCACTGAATCAGAGTTGGGGAGGTCGGAGGGGTTCCAGAGAGGCGGAGCAGCTAAATGCTCTGCCCCCCATGGTAACAAGGGGAGCTTTCATTTGATAAATAAAACATAGAAATATTCCGTATGTGTGACCATAGTTCATACATGTGTCATACATCAGCTCTGTACATGTTATACTGCACTATGCAGGGGTGTGTGTGATGCTGCAGGGATACGCGGGGGTGTGTGTGTTTAATTTTTAATTTAATTTTTTATTATTCTTTTTATTTATCTTTTTTCCTTGACTTGTCGGGCATTATAGCAGCAGAATGTTGGTCTTGCTGCTGTTATGTTTTTTTCCAACTGAAAATAAGAAACAAAAAGATTTTCTGTAAAAAAAAAAAAATTGTTTTTCTCCACAAAAATCTGCAATATCAGAGAAATACGAAAATCTCTAATTAAATCGAATCAACGCCCAGAAAACCGTAAAGGAATCGAACCGGGAGGAAAGCGTATCGTCCAGCCCTGTGAATAAATATTGCAACGCTTCCAAAGGTGAACTGAAAATAAACCCTGAGAGTCAGGCAAACCTGCTGGATAATTATGCGTGAAATGAGCTTTCACCTCAGCGTACGACCTGGCCCAGGCACTGGTGAGCTGGTTTACATCCACGGCCCCCGTCGTGAGCCTCTGCAGGGCCAGCTCTGCCGCTCGGTCATAATCCTGAGACGTCTCCTTCTCAATGAAGCTGGAGAGCGAAGCTTTTAACTCTGCAAGAGGAGACGCACACACAGCCGATGTGAGGGATTTAAAACACTTTAGCTAAAACCCAGAAGAATGACAGAAGAGTGAAATGCTGCCCCCTAGTGGACGCCAAGGAGAACTGATCAAATGTCAGACCACAGCAGTAATGTGGATAATCAAGACGATAAAATGCAGCATGTTTAAGACTTACAGCAGCTTTCACACTAAAAAAATCTAATAACTTGTGTTTATCAGATAACTTTTGCATCTGAATCAGGGCTGTAAACTTAAACCGTTAATGAAGAGATGAGATATAAAATAAATAAATGAAGAAAAACTACTTAAACACTGAAATGTGGGATGAACAAAGTCATTTTCATTGAAAAAATCTTTTAAATTAACTGAATTAATATTTTAATTTAAACATTTTTACATATAAGCCACAAAGTTGGTACATCATAATACAATCTGAATTTGGCATTATGATGATTTTGGGCATAAAGATGGAAGAACCAGATCCACCAAAAAGACTTTATCCTCCTTATTTATGAAGTTCTGACAGTTTTCCAGCCATTTGATGCAGGATGATCCATCATATACAGAAGCTAACGCTTAGGTTAGAGATGTGCAAAGAAAAGCAGCAGCTAAGAGCAGAGTTATGCACTCATGAGGTGGTTAAAGCTACCGGTTTCCAGCTGCTGAAGAGGGAAATCTCACCGCTGTCTATGTAGCAGGGGATCTTATGCAGCAGCATCAGGCGTCCGTGCAGGTCGCTGATGTTCACCTGCACGGGGAACTGCAGCGGCACTTTCAGGACGCAGTTGTGTTTCCCTGCCCTGAATTCAAACGTGAACTCTTTCTCAGCACCACTGCTGCCTTTTCCTTTGCTTTTCTTCATGGTTGAAGCTGGAAAAATAGAAAACAATCCGTTTAAACTCGCGGTGACAAAATGTAAACAACTATGCAGCGCAAAAACACGTCGACACTCACATAGTGCGCGAGCAATGCGTGAGGCTAACGCCCCCTTAGATGATTAAATCTAACATTTTTAGTGTTTTCACATCATTCCGTCTTTAAAAAGCAAACAGCAAGATCATTATTGATCAATCAAAGTCCTTTGGCGTGAAAAGTAGTTAGCTAGTAGCAAGCTAACGCCGAAGCCAAGTGTTAAAGCTAAAATAAAATCAGGAAAAAGCTGAAACACTCTGTCATGTGTCTGTAAAATGTAAACATGAGCATTTAGGATGGACGTTTACCGGAACGAATGAGACCAGAAGCGTTATTTCCGCTGCTGCAGAGACGGCGGTGCTGTTTGGGTCAGTCAGCTGACCGCTAGCCCGGGTTGCCAGATCTGACAGTTTCAAGCCCAAACAACGAGAAACACGCGCACCTCAATGAAAACGAGCCCACCTCTAAATAAATCTAAACCTTTGTCTAAATATAAAACGTTCCCAAGCAGGGGACTTCATATAACTTCAATATCTTTCTTACTTTATAGATCTTACTTCTCTCTATGATGTTGGTCAGTTCAGTGGTCGGATTACTAAACATGTTGAAATGCACACGTATGTAGAGGTAAATAACTTCTTAATTATGAAAATTACTCTGATCATGATGTGAAATACTTGATTCTGCACTTCTAGATACCTGAGATTAAAGTTTTGTGATTTTTGTGTTAGTTGCAATACACAAACATATCTCTCTCTCTATATATATATATATATAAATATAAAATATATAACTTCTAAAATTAAAAACTGCATTTATTTTCTCAGATTTCAAGTATATCAAAATGTTTTCTACAATTACGTATCTGTACTTATTTGCACTAAAACAAACGGAAAAATATTTGTCATTTCTGTAATGTATAGATCATTATTTTACCTGAGATCAAATCCTGCTGCATGTTGCCCCTAAACTTAAATGGGTTTGACTCCCCAGCTCTTGAGACTCGTGTTAAAACTATAAATAAATAAAGTTTAACACATGGATAAAACTATTCCATGCATAAAGAGAACTCATCATAAAGATGTAATCAGAGAAAATGCGTGACACAACAGGTTGGTTGATCAGGTAGGGATGAGTCAGTTACAGTGCATATGGATCAATAAAGTGATCTCACCTATTTGCAAAATATCCAAGTTACTAATGACTATCAGTGACTGACGATGTCACATTAAACATATTCTCTGTTTCTACATAGATTTTGTAATGATATAAGGGTGGGGACTGAGAAGTACACAGTTTACTGAAGTGTAATTTTTTCCATTTTTGCCTCACAATGAAAACTATCTTAATATTTTCTCCAGAGCAGTTTCTAAAATACTCACAAAGTTGCAGCCCTAATATCATTGTGTTCAGAAGGAGCCAGTTAGACGGAAACCCGCCCAATCTGGCAACATGGCAGCTTTTTCCACCAGGAAGACACGTGAAACGCACTTTCGCAACACGCGAGATTTTGGAGTTTCAGTTGTTTCTCATATTTGTCAGTGTTTGTCTTCAAAATAATTATAAATGTACTGAAATATTACATTTAAAAGTTTGACGAAGTCACGAATCTGTAGCATGCAAATAAAAAATTGAGAGCAGCTATTTTCCTGGACACCAACGCCCTCTGCTGGTGGAAGATGGTATACTAGCGACACCAAGAACAAACATGGGAAAAAAAAGTTTTCTGAACTTTTAAAGCTTTGAGAAGAATTACAAACACAAATCTCGTGTACATTTAAATAAATGACAAACCATGGTTGCTATTTTTACAATTCAATTACAAATTAAAATTAATAGTTTAGAATAAAAACTAAGAAGAATAATCATTTTCTGGTTTCAGAATTATATTTCTATCCGTTAACAGTAATTTAGAGTTCTTAAATCCAGAAATTAGAGAATTAAAGTGGTTTAATATAAATACATTATAATCAAATGTCAAATTACTTTGTCAGAGAAGAAAAATATAATTTCAGAAGATTATTTCACCTTAACAAAGCAACTGTGAAAAGTAGAAGAGCTTGTGGGGCGATCAAATGGAAGAAACAAAGATAAAGTTGCAGATTAAATATAAACACAAAAGGAGGTTTTTAAACAATGAGCATTTAATGTGCAAATCAGGTTGGTGGTCTCCAAAAGGCAAAAACTATTTAAAATTCTGTTTTTAAAATAAAAGTTTGTAAGAAAAGCTTCCATAATTAAATAGATTCAAAGAGGTCATTGTGATATACCTTAACTAAATAATATTTTTAATCAATTCATCTATTTATTTAATCATATAAAATGCATCCACATTAATATTTTTTATTTTATCTTAGTTTTTGCTTATTTTTAACAGATTTTTTTCTTCTTTGTTCTGCTGTGTCTAGACAAAAGTCAAAAAGGATTCACTGCAGCAATAATATGTAAATAAAAGAACACAAACTATTTCAAATGAATTAGTGAAGCTATTATGCAACCTGATATAAAAAACACATTCAGCATTTAGCTTCAATTTTAACAGTCTCATTTTTAAATTAAAGCCTAAATTCGAAAATTTGTTATAAAATATATATTATAGTCATCCTAACAATAATAATCCTTTAAACCTAAAGAAAATTTACTTTAGTTTGCTAAGTCCTGAAAACATTATTGTGTGTGTGCATTTGTCAGAGATGTGATGTTCATGAATGAATTGATTATTTTAAACAGTTCTGTAAAATGAACGAAACAAGTCGTTCTTTATCTTCAAATTGTCCATATTGCCTTCACACGACACATTATTTTTAACTTATTATTCTAATTATATATTGAGAGTATTTTGGATGACTGAAATGTATTGTTTTGTTTGTGTTGAGCCACAAAGTTTTTTGATGAGAGAAAACTTGTGATCTTTGGATCCACCTCATGGAATGGTTACACAAACACAAACCACATGAAACTATTTCCAATGTTGCAGAACAATTCCCACCATCAGGATTTACATTGGTGGAAATAATTTGATCCAGATCTTAAATTACAACTGAAACCAGTGATTATTTCCTCGATAAAAATGTGTTATCCCTGGTTTAATTCAAAAATAAAATGAGCACTTGATGACTCTTTGATGGGAAAAATCCCAAATCCCGTCTCTAGTATGTATGTATGTATGCATGTATGTATGGACGTACTTAAGTACGTACAAACATAGAGATATAAATGTCTATGCTTACAAATGTCTGCAGAATGGGTCCTACCCCGATTAAACGAGTTTTGTTTCCTTTTTATTTATTTCAATTTATTTTATTTAACTCAAATTTAAAAAACAATGTCTTATTCCGCTAAATTATCATTTTAAAATGTTTGTAATTTACCATAATTGTATTCAGTCTCTAGTTATTTGAGTGACAATTAAGAATTTTGCCTTTTCTGTAAGGGGACGGAGCATTTTGCGGACATGTATGTTTTCAAGTTTGAGCAGATAAGGGTACGTCTGCGAATTACTCTTGTATTGAAATCTGGATAAACATCACTATTTATCTACAAAAACTATATATTTCTTATCTATTTATCCCTAAAATATTTAATAAGTATACACTTGATATTCTGTGTAGCAAATTAATTTTAATCTAAATCTCCCCTGTAGTATTCCACGCTTTCACGTGCTGCTCTGTATTCGCAGACATTCCCTCAACGATCGAACCGTCCCGTCATACCTCGCGTGGCCAACGGCTCTACACCGTAGGCTCGCTCATTGAATTACCCCTTCTCAGCCTTTCGCCTCCTTTTAAAGGGTTTTTCTTTTTCTTTTTTTTTTAAAAAAGTACCGCTGCACGCGCTCAGTAGACACGGGCACTACACCGGGCTCCCGCCTATCAGATTGCCGTGGTGGAGCGTGCTCTCCTGGGCTCGCTGGCTGGATTTTGGCGGCGGGGAGGGAGAAATACGCAGCCGGACCCGGGTGATGATGGAGCTTGAGTCGGCGAGTAACCGAGGCGACCTGGGGGCTGCGGGGGACTCGCTGCAGCCGCAGACCCCCAGCAGGCACGAGAAGAGTCTGGGGCTGCTCACGACCAAGTTTGTGACTCTGCTGCAGGAGGCGAAGGACGGCGTCCTGGACCTGAAAGCAGTAAGCACGCACGAAGCGTAGTCTTTGTTGTTAGCTAGCACATGTCATCCCTAGCTGCCGTTGGCGTACGTTAATTTGCGCTAGCCTGTTAGCCTAGCTGCCGTTGGCGTACGTTCATTTGCGCTAGCCTGTTAGCCTAGAAGCCGTTGGCTTACGTTCATTTGCGCTAGCCTGTTAGCCTAGAAGCCGTTGGCTTACGTTCATTTGCGCTAGCCTGTTAGCTTAGCCTAGCTGCCGTTGACTTACGTTCATTTGCGCTAGCCTGTTAGCCTAGCCTAGCTGCCGTTGGCTTACGTTCATTTGTGCTAGCTTGTTAGCCTAGCCTAGCCGGGCTAATTTGAATGGATGACTCCTCGTAGCTTCTGCCCCTGTGGCTCCAGAACGTCATGGCTACATTTTAACTCATATTTATTCTTTTTTCTGGTATTTTCTCATCTCTGAGACGAGATCTGAGTAAAAAGTCCAACTTTAAGGCGAACTTTGAGAACGCCGGTCAACTTTTCAGACTCTGCCCCCTGCAGATTCAAAGTCTGGAAACTGGGTCAGCTTTTGTCGCTCCCCTTGAATTGCAGCTTCTTCATCTTCACACTTGAGCAGTTTTTGCTGATTGATAATGACACAGTTGTTTTTCAGCAGCTCCCATTTAAACCTGTGTGCTTTAAATGACACAATAACAAAAGGCTCGCCTTTATTTCCCTTCTTAGATCATTTACTTTCACTTCAATAATTCCACTGGACTCATATCTCACACACTGAGGAGGCAAGTCATCTCGTCTAGCAATATATTGAACATAACTGACACAGTTTGGCCAGATTAACTTGTGAATAATTGATTTTTTATGATATTCTTGCAAATACAGTAAGCTTAGTCAAATTTAATTACAAATTTGAGATTTCAAACACTGTTTCTCACCTACATCCAGTCGATATGACCTCAAAATAATATCATGATTGATTGAACATGTTACCTGCATGACCATTAATTACTGATTGTTATATTTTATTTTCATCCCTCATAGCCAACCAGAAGTTTTTGTTGCACATATTTTCATAAAATAAAATTATGTGAGTTTTCTTTCTATTATTTTACAGTTTTTTTATGGTCATTTATTGAGTGTTTATAAAAAATATTTGAGGGAAATAATTAATGGAATTGTGCATGATCACATTGATCTCTACTTCTGAATGTCTGTTTAGATGAATTGCCCTTTTCTCCCCCAAACCCAGTAAACCAAATGTTTGACTGGGTAAGCATTACCTTCCTGTTAGGGATGGGCATAATTAATTCTTGATCAATTTATCGATAATTAGTTTAATCGATAAAAACTAATGCATCTTTAGACTGGATCTAAAGTTGTATGTGAGCATATTTTCCAGTGTAACTAGTAAATAAATCCCATTAAACACCCACATCCCTTCATCTTGTAATAAAGGTGTAAACAAGTAAGAATGCTGGGATTTTTCTGCTTCTTTTTAATAGAGACTAAAAATACTAAGCTTTATATAAAGATCAAAGAATTGATAGTCGATTGGGAATTCTCAGGATGATCTATGAAGACGGTTTAATGTTTCCCATCGTACAACTGTAAAGCCGAGGCTTAACTAGCTAAGCCTTACTTTCTCTTTCATTCTCATCTGTAACTGACTCGAGCTCAGCCTCCGTCCTCCCTGCCAGCAGCTGCCAGACTTATCAGCGTTCGCCATGTTGTGGTTCGTGTTTCATCCCCAGACGTTGGGCGAATGTTGGCGTTGCACCACGATGTCTGAGCTACCAACACAGAATGGTTCCTACCCCCGTTACAGAAGGAAAAACCCAGCTGTCACTGAAATGAGCTGTAACAAACTAATAATAATCCAAAAAAGAAAATCCTAACACTGTCACTTTTCAATTGTGGTTAAATAGAAATATTTTTTAAAAACAAGCAAAAAATATGACAAATGAATCTATTCTGGCGCCTGCTAATCAGCAAAGCACTCTCATTGGTCCAGAACCGTGTTGGTTTGGTTTTTATTATTATTTTCAACTCAAAAACAATGTCTTATTTCACAAAATTATAATTTAGCAAGTTTATATTTATTATTCTATTTTTCATTCTTCAGTTATTTGAATTCCTGCTAGATTTGAGCCTTTTTTAACCTTTTTGAAGGGGAGGAAAATCTCCATGAAATTAAGCTGGGAAATCTAGGGAATATTCCAAGGTGGAAACGCTGGAATCATTGTGAATTTAAGGGAATTAAACTGGAAATTGGGGATAATTTGAACAAACTGTTTTAGGAATGAAAAATTTAATTCATTATCAATTAATCGTTGACCAGAAATTACTCAAATAAAATAAATTGCAATTATTTTCTTTTTGAGCCTGTAATTCCTCTCCAGCCCACATGAGGGCGCGCTTGCCACCAGAAGTACCTCTCACCATAGACACAATTTATTACAATAAATGTAAATATTATTAATAACAACAATAATGACGAATCATATCTTTGCTTGCATTGTTCTATGTGTGAATGTTCCTGCTGTTCAGAATAAATCTTTTATTAAGGAAAATGATTTGCATTTTCATAGAAAGGAACATGTTGATTCTCAGGGAAATTCAGCTTGTCAGCAAAATCTCAATTTATCAATTAATCAATCATCGACCGTTAAAGATGAAACGACTATTGATTAATGAATTGCTTGATCATTTGCATCCCTAAACTGTATTGTAACCATTTATTACGAAGAAGCGGAGTGTAT
>JBAMHT010000009.1:28475862-28486215 GCA_037177075.1 Craterocephalus fluviatilis
ACTGGTTACTCTATCGATTTTTGTCCGATATTAGGATTTTGGATCGATATCATTGAATCATTGACCATACGATCGATTTGTATCGATACAGATCGATGTATTGTCCCACCCCTAATAAAAATCCCACGTTTATCAGATACGTGCAGGTTTCATATTTTCCCTGAAATGACCTGGGGACACAGGTGCGTTAGCTCGGGTTCACCTGCAGGTCGTGTCCGCGGAGCGGCGGAGTCGTCCTCGATGAAGAAGGCGGGGTTGGCGAGGCCGGACAGGCGGCGGGGCAGCGAGGACGGCGGGCTGACGATGGGCGGCAGGCGCGGGTAGGAAGGCACGTTGGGCAGCTCCAGGGTGCTGCCGGCGGGGGAGGAGGGGGACGGGGAGCGGGACCTCAGGTGGGGGTGGCGAGGAGGAGAGAGAGGCGAGGGGCGAACGAGCTGGCTGAGTTCTACGTCCGGCTGCTGCTGCTTCTTAGGCATCTTGTGGCATCAGGCTGTTGAGGCGGTTCTTCACGTTCAGGAAGTACTCGTGCGTCCGGCCGGGGAGGCGGGACAGCTGCTCCGGGACGGCGGAGAGGCTCTGAGCGAGGCGGGAGGCGCCGTCGGGGCCGTCGGGGTGTTTGGGCAGCAGATCGGACAGCGTCCGGGCGATGCTCCGCGGGACCTGCGTGAGCCGGATGTGGGACAGCTCCTGCTGGAGCTCGGGGGGCAGCGACGGCAGCAGCTGGGTGACGTCGGAGAGCCGGGTGGGCAGCGTGGGCATGGGGGGGATCTTAGGAGGAGCGATGCCGTTCTCTTTGAAGAAGGCGTTGATGTTGCCGAAGCACTCGGAGGTGGGGGGGAAGCGCATCAGGCAGCTTTTTACGGCATCGCAGCTGACTGGAGCTGCAGGGAGGATAGAAGCAAGGTGGGAGAGTGCAGCAGGAACGTCCGCTCACAACACGAAATCATTACCGCTCACCACATCAGCAGGAAAACGTTTCCGTTCATGACACGGAAATATATCGGCTTTTAACACCGGGATGTAAACGTATCGGCTCGTGTTTGGGGGAATATAGAGAGCCAGGAAAGTTCGTACTCACCACCGCAGCCCTCACCAGCAGCGTCTTCCTCCTGCAGACACATGAAACATGATTATTAACAATAAATCCACAGACGTTCTGAGATCTTTTCACCTTTTATTCTGACTACGCAGCGAGTTCAAGACTTCGCAAACATCTTTACAGCATAATAAGGAAACTAAAAGCAGAAATACAGCCGGTTCGCTCCCAGCCTGTATTTAAATAAAAAGTAATAAAAAGGCGTTGCTTCGGGAGCCCTGAACTCTGAACCACAGCCAAGGCTGCTGAAAAGCTGTGCAATTTTTTAGAGAGTTGCAGTAAAATCTAGATATTTTAAAGCAAGTTTGCCTTTATTTATCCTTCATTGGGAAAATTACTGTAATGTGTGAACACCAGAAAGAAAGAGATAAAAACAACGTGGGAATAACCACAGGAATGATCACATATAAATAAATACATTAAATATAAATAAACAAATGAATAAATAGCTAAACAGATAAATAAATAAATGAATAAATAAACTAACGTATAAATAAATAGCTAAACAGATAAATAAATAAATGAATAAATGAAAATACATAAATAGATAATCAGATAAATAAATAAATGAATAAATAAACAAATATATAAATAAATAGGTAAACAAATAAACAAATAAACAAACAAACAAATAAATAAATAAATGAATAAATAAATAAAAATACATAAATAGATAATCAGATAAATAAATAAATAGATAAATAATCTCTACACATCATGGATCATTTCTATAGATATAAATGATAATAATCACATTCCATCAGCTGGTGATACTGGTGTGAGACAGGCTGATGGCTGATGGGCGGACTGGTCTAACGCCTGCTCCCAGTCGGACCAGGAGCAGCTGACGAGTCCTGAACGGTGCATGTGCAGGGCGGACGTTACCTTTTCACCGGCCTTGGCGTCCTGCTCGTCTTCGGCTTTTTGGGGCTGCTGGGTCACAGGAGGAGCATCCGGACCGGTTTCCTGGGGCTTGGTCTCTGGTGCCGCTACAGGTTCTGGTCCTGGTTCTGGCTCAGAGGTCTTTGCTGCTTCCACACTGGGAGGTGGAGAAGCTGCTGCTTCCTCTGCTGCTGTAACAGAAACACGGTCAGTTTGCAGGTTCTTGCTGTGTTTCTGAGCTGCTGGACTGGTTTCTGCTGACCTGCTTTACTGGGAGGATCCTGGCTCTCCGCCTTCTGCTCGTCCTCCGGAGGAGAAGCTTCGTCCTTTCTGCTCGACAGGAAACAACATGATGAACAATCTGACAGAAAGCAAACCCATCAAACCGGCATGCAGCTAATATCTCACTTTTTTATTTTAGAACCCAGCAGGATCCTTTATTTCAGCCATTTTTAATTATTCTCATAACAGATAGAAAATAAAATCTTTTCAACCTGGAAGTAAACACGTTGACAGCAAAGTAAGAATGCAAACAGTTGATCGATTATCAATTAATCATTGATAAGAAATTACACGATTTAATTCAATTTATTGCATTTACTCGTTTGAATGTGTTCCTGCTGTTTAGAATAAATTGATGAGATGAAGCAACTATCGATTAATGAATTACTTGATAATTTGCATCCCTTATATTTTCCTTCTGAACGTGGGGAAAATAAAGCAAAGCTCCACATTTAGAGGTAAAACACATTTTTTCTTTTTCCAGTTGAACTGAGTTGCAGGTTTGATGTCGGCAGTTCAGTAGAAACTAGCGATGGGCTGCACTTTATGATGCTTTATCTTCAATATCAATACAAATAGAAAAGCAGACAATTTAACACTGTACATTAAGATTTTTTTTTTGCAAGAGCAATATGAATAAGTCATACATAATTACTTGAAAAAAAAGATTGATAATAGAATAAATTAAACAGAAACAGTTAAATATAAATGAGTTATAATAAAACAAAACTGTGGACTACAAATAAACATAAAATTAATTAAAATTCCTGAACTGCAAACTCAAAATAAAAATCAATATAAAATCGCAAAATAGCAAAACAATAAAATAGTTGTTTTTCCTTTTATCTCACAGCTATTTGAAAAAAAAAACGTAGGCAACAGGGCAACTTAGCAAGGCTTTCTGACCGCTGTTAGCTTCATCTATAAACGCTTTCAGTTTTCCATGTTGCTTATTTCTTATTTATATGAAACCAAATAAAGAAAGAAAACAGTAAAACATGGAAATGTTTGCACGCAGAGACGCTTATTTAGCTATAAAACCAGGAATGAGGCAGAGTGAGAGGTCCCTGTCGGCTGCCACCTGGAGCCTGAGCCAGTTTATCCAACCTTCCGCCGCCCTGCTGCTACCGTCACGCGCTCACCTGGAAGCACCTGCGCGCACAAAACCGACCAGCTGGACTCTTCAGGTCAGAATAAATGAGTCAAATTCAGGGTAACGCCATTACTTTCCTACCTTCTCACCGCGGAGCCTCACTTCCTCCTCAGCGCGCGCGTCTGTCGCCCGTTAATCAGCGCGAGCGTCGAATAAAGAACTATATCTGGTCACGTGACGTTAAAATTTCTGGAGAAACGAGGAGGATAAAGATCCTGATAGTTCTCCGTCCATCACTTTCCCCGCGACGGGAAACAGCAGCTGCGTTACCAGGGAAACCGCCCAGAGGAGGGGAGGGGGGCGGCTGTTGTCAAGGGAAGCCGTGGTTGCTAGGACGCAGTGATGCGATGCTGCTGAAGCAGCGCGAGCCGGAAAACTCACGGGATGAGACCACAAGAGAAATAACAGAGCAGGATGATAGAGATGTGCGATTTAATTTAATTATTATTAGCATTATTTTTATTTATTAATATAATAATAATAACAATTATTATAACAAATATAATAATAATAATAATTTATTATTATTATTATTATTATTGTTATTATTATTATTGTTATTATTATTATTATTGATAGTAATAATAATAATAATATAATCAGTTATAATAATGATAATGCTTTTGTTGCTTTTTTATTTTTTGTTTTTAAAAGGTTAATAATTTCAGATGAATGAACTTTCTTCTTTTTCTTCTTCTTGTCTCATGAGGGGAGCATTTTATAAAACTAAAGCAGCGAGGTGGGAACCAGTCTGGTTATCAGTCACATCAAAGACTCAAATTCTACAAAGCAGCTAATGTTTAGTTTATAGATGGCAAAGTAAATAATAATAATTGGAAAATTCCAATTCCAATAAATGGATCAATAATTTGTCAGGACTACTCAGGGATAAATAAATAGATAAAATGTTGATATTTGTGGTATTTGCAGAGGAAAGACAAAACTAGCTGTGATAACTGGAGCTTCATCAGGATATAAATAAATTTAAAAATCTATATTTATGACTTGAACTCTACCTGTCAGCTTTTTACTCTTCACATTTTAACCACAGAAGGTTGAAAGTTTATTCTAAAAGGCATCATTTCACGTTTTACTTTGCAAAACTTTAACAGAAAAGTTCTTCCCTGGAGACTAAATCTGTTCAAATTTAACACATTTAATGTGCTCTAAACTTTAAATCTTCCATGTGACTTACACAATAGGTCACACAAGCTTTAAAGTTTAGAGCTTTGATGTGAAACTAAAAGAAAAACCCGGAAGTGAAAGTAATTCTTACTCTGTGGCTTCACTCGGCTCCAGCTTGCTTTCTTCTTCTCGAGCCGCTGGCAGGCTGTTGGCAGCAAACACGCATCAGAAAGACATTTCCGCTTAAAAAACAGATCCTAAAAGCACAAACGCTGCGTTCTCACTCGACTTCAGGCTCTTCCAGGACCTCCTGACTGTCCAGCGACAGCTTGATGGACGTCCCCTCGCTGGCCATCTGTCTGACCGCCATCTCGGCCGTCTGCCGAGCCACCTCTTCGGCCAGCCGGGCCATCTCCATCCTCTCCTGGAGCAGGCTGCAGGGAGAGCAGCTCAGGTGAGCCCCGACTCTGCAGGTTGCTACGTTCAGCAGGTTTTATGTCATAATTATAAACTTTGGAACATGTTGGTGCATCTATCTGGAAAATATCTGACGTGCTGCTATGGGGAATGGCCCATTAGACAGAAAACCCAAATGTGTAATATTCTAATCCTAAGGGTCAAACATACACATTACTGATGATACATACACCTCATCACATCAGAACAGTGCATGTTTTGTTCATATTGTCAATATTCTGTCCTCTATATCTGTTATATTTCTTATTTTTCCTTTTTTTAAAATTGTATGTACTGCATGTCATTGGCAAAGTTTTAATCTCATTGTACGGCGACAATAAATCTATCATTAACACCTTATTAAGATTTGGTTTTCTATTCTTAATAACAGCATTAAACACTCGTTACATATATAGCACACCTCCTACAGTTAGAGAAGATAAACATTCATCGGACTCATGGTTTCCTGTCTGGGATCCAGTATCATCACAGGTTACCTGTTGGTAAACCCGCCTATCACTCAGGAACTCCTGCATCTTTATATATTATTATTATTATTATTATTATTATGCTATCATTTTTGTTATTTCAACTACTCTGGGTGTTCAGGGTGGGGATGACTTGGAGCTGTAATTTGAAAACACAGATGTGAGCACCTTCACCACTAGAGCTCCAAATAAAACGAAAGAAATTAATGCAAAAGCTCCTAAGTAAATAAATAAAAATATCGATGAATGACTAAAAACATAAATAAACAAATATGAAAAAGTAAATATATATGAATGAATAAATAAATAAATATGAATGAATGAATAAAAACATAAATAAATATGAAAAAGTAAATATATATGAATGAATAAATAAATAAATATGAATGAATGAATAAATAAATGAATAATTAAAAAGATAAATATGAATGAATGAATGAATACAAATCTGAAAAAATTAAAAAAAATGTGAACGAATGAATGAATGAATAGATAAATAAAAAAATAATGAATGAATAAATGAAAAGAAAAAAGAATAAATAAAAGAAAAATTATAAATAAAAATAAATAAATGAATAAATAAATCGTCCTGTAGCTCATGTGTCCTCACCGCTCCTCCATGGTTGCCAGCGCGACGCCCTCCGCCTCCTTCCTGATGCTTTCGATGAACGGCGTCCAGCGGCCCGTCTGGGTCTCGGCGTCCTCCAGCAGCATCTGGGGCTCGTCCTGCGGAGCTTCTTCGGTCCCGGTGTTGGCGCAGCTCTGCTCCTGCGGTGAGCCGGGCTGCACGGGGACCGCCGCGCCCGCGGGGGGCGCCGCCGCTTCGGCCGGACCGCCGCCTCTCTGCTGGCACTCGTTGTCCGACTCAACGTCCTCCAGAACCAAGTCCGGCTTGAGTTTGGTGGAAGCTAGGAGAAGGTGATTCGGGTCAGATGTGCTGTAAAGCCCCAAGGCTCCATGCTGGGCCCACCGCTGCTCCCATTGGCTCAGCTTACAGATACCTGCATTACCGTGACAACGCCGAGGACACACACCTACAGAGGGCTGCAAAACTCTGGGAATTTTCAAGATTGGAACCGGGAAATTAAAGGGAATAATTGTAAATAAATCAGAATTTCACTAAATTAAATGTTTATCCTTTTAACAGAAACTTTAAACAGAGTTTAAGGGAAAATGCTGAAGCGTCTTTCGGCTAAAACAAACAGATTTAATGCAAACAAACATCTGCTACTCTCTCTCACACACAGCACGCTGCTATTGCAGTAGATCTCTGCGATTGTCATGTCTTTAATAATTTTATTTTGAATCTAATTCTCATAAATCCCCAATAATTCTTCTGTTTTCATTTTGGAGTTTTGTAAAATTCCCCCAGCTTAACTTCCCATGGAAAGTTTTGGGAACTTCTCCTCTTCATTGCAACCCTGGGTCTGCACCCCCACCTAAACCCAGGAGCCATCAGTCTGATTGGTCGCTGATCAGATGCATTGATTGGTTGTGTAGCAGCTCGGCAGGCCGGCCTATAGCGCCTCCTGGTGGAGCCTGGTGGACGGCATGAATCTTTGGCTCTGTGGAGCGTTTCATGGAAAAGCAAAGGGTGACCGGGAGGGAGGGCTTCCAGTATAGAATTTATTTTTTCTTATTTAGTTTTATCAGTCTTCAGCCTTTGTAGATGTTGGGTCCTGCCCTCTTTTTTTGTTTTCCTATTTTTTGATCACTATTTCGGGATTGTTTAGGTGTGTGGCAAGCACATAGACAACCTGCCAGCAGAGACGTTCCCTCACAGCACCCAGACATTATCAAGTTATTTAGAGATTTTACTCTGCTGGGTTTGCTTTTAAAAGGGAAATTCTCTCTAAATAGAACTTCAGCTGGATGCTGCATGCTTTATGCCGATGATGCCGTCATTCCTACATGAGCATCCATGAGGAATCTATGTTCGCTCCTGCGTGACGTGAACGTTGAACCACCTGAACATCAGACCCTCTGCAGGATCTTCACCATCGGCCGGCAGACATGAAACACTGCGAGGTGAAACTTTACATTATAACTTGTCTGAAGGATCTTGGTGCGACACTGGACCCACAATCTTCTGCTGCTCCTTCATGCTGATCTGCTGGTTCTGGTTTGGTTTTGGTTGGATTTCCTGGTTTCTGCTCAGAGGTGATTTCTGTTCTTATCCGTTCCCCAGTTTCTCTTCTTGGCTGCTTTGAGTCAAATTTCCAGTTTTATTTTGAAGTTTATCCCTCTTCTATTTTACTTCCTGTTCTCTGAACACCTGGTGCCGTCCTGCAGACGTGTGCATAAAAAGATTTTCTTCAGACAGACGGAGAAACACCGCTTCGTTCCACACCCAACCTTTATTTTTCTGTCAGCGTTACAATGTTGACGTGATTTCTGAATTCTATGGAGGACTAAATGTTTCCTGTGAGCGAGTTTAACTCCGGGAGGAAAGATCATGGCGTAGATGCAGGCCGCAGTCATGAAACAGATTAAGAATCTCTTTCTGTTCCTGCATGTGTTGTTGAACCTGTGGTGAACCGGCTGCATGATTTGGATGCTTGTCTTGTCTAAAAGAATCAAAATTTGTTCTTAAAAACTCACATTCATCCCACCGATGATCATCTCCGGGGTTAAACTCGACTTCCATGTTCCAGGTAAACAGAACAGGTCTGATAAACTGCAGGTGATGACGTAGAAATGCAAACACGCGTAGATCAGACAACACAACACCAAACAGATAGCTGCCATTTCCTCTCAGGGTTTCTGGGTGTAAAGATTTTATCTTCAAAAAATGGTTTGTTTAAATTTATAAATGATTAAAACTGAACCCTTGAAGGCAATCTGGACATTTTTGTCATTTTAGGTCATTTTCTTTACCTGACTTCCAGACACCATTTTTGTTATGAGGAAAGGAAAAAGTGTTTCTTTTGAAGAACTTTGAAATTCTCGTTTCAGTTTTATTGAGAAAGTCAGCAGGTCACCAGGGACAAATTGACGACTTTTCCAGGTCATAGCTGGACAAAAATGTCCCCAAAAGCATATAAAAGGACTTAATTTTCACTTTATGTTTTAGATCATCTTCAGTCACTTCTCAATAAAACCAAACAATCATTCACATCATTTTAACCCTATAAAATCTCGTTTTCTGGACAAATTTCCGGTGGCTGGGGATGTAGTGTAAAAATCAGTATCAACGTAAATTTTTTGCATCGTTAGTTTGTTTCAGATTAATAATTAACTTATTTTCCACTGCCTCCCATTAAAACCTCTTTTTTGAATCTCTCAAATTTAACACAATGTAATCTTGATTTTTAAAAGTCAGGATTTATATTTAGAGAAAAATTGTTAAATTTTTTTTGCATTTTAAATTAATCGAAAACGGATGTACTGATGTTTACATCCCAGCCACCCAAATGTATTATATGAAAAAAATGTTTCATAAAGATACTGACTGTTAGAAAATGGCATTTAAAGGGTTAAAAATAATTTAAATGATTACATATTTGGTCTTTTTGATTATGATGATTAAAAACTAGTGGAAAAAATATTTTTTCTTGAAGTTTTTTTGGAGGAGAAATCTTTGTCATATCAGTTCATTATAGCCACCTACAAGGGTTAAAGCTGAATGAAGCTAAATGAAGCATCTTTCATGCATCGATCTACAACAATATAAATAAATGTCTAAATATTTCTGTCAAACAGAAAATGTGCAAATTCAACGTGTACAGTTAGAGCCTGCAAGCACAGCAACCACACGCTGGAATGATGCCGTGCACGCTTTATACATTACATTCATATGGAACCTGCACGCGTGCAGGAAGGTGAGTTTAAGATATTCTTCATGCATAAATAATCCCAGCTGCCTATAGAGTCTGTCTGAGCTGCACAACACAGGGCCTATGCGTCTGAGTCTAGTGGAGTCTAGAGTCGGAGCGCCCCCCAGCCGTCTCCTCCTGCTGTTTAAGGGGCTCGCAGCGCCTTCCCCCCTGAAACAGAAGGAGAAGAGGGACTGAGTTAGGCTGCGACCGCCGACCAACAACCCCTACGGGGAAACAAGAGGAGATTCTACATATTTAGCCCCATGTGCCTCATGGTGGAAAGTTTAGCGTCTGATCGGGATCCTTCCGACTCAAACATGGTTTCTGTGACAACGTGGGAGACTCACCTTTCTGCAGGACGTCCGCCGCTCCCTGAAGCCACAACAGAAAAGAGTCCAAGTTAGATCTGACGCCACAAAAAGGAGATGTAAGGGCGAGGCCCCGACACAGTCCTGCAGGTTTTAGATGTTTCCCCCGAACTCCTACGATACGAGTTTTAATTTTAGGATGTTAGTCCAAGTTATGAGATTACCGATCACGGCTGATCCACGTCCACGCTTGGTAACGGTTACCGATCATGTAAACGTTACCGATCATGTAAACGTTACAGATCACGTAAACGTTACAGATCACGTAAACGTTACCGATCACGTAAACGTTACCGATCACGTAAACGTTACCGATCATGTAAACATTACCGATCACGTAAACGTTACAGATCATGTAACCGTTACATATCACGTAAACGTTACCGATCACGTAAACGTTACCGATCACGTAAACGTTGCCGATCACGTAAACGTTACAGATCACGTAAACGTTACCGATCACGTAAACGTTACCGATCAGGTAAACGTTACCGATCATGAAAACGTTACCGATCATGTAAACGTTACTGATCATGTAACCGTTACATATCACGTAAACGTTACCGATCATGGAAACGTTACCGATCAAGTAGACCTTACGATCATGGAAACGTTACCGATCACGTAAACGTTACCGATCAGGTAAACGTTACCGATCATGAAAACGTTACCGATCATGTAAACG
>JBAMHT010000011.1:287721-304011 GCA_037177075.1 Craterocephalus fluviatilis
AGTAATGAGAACAGCTTCCCGACGTTACTTCGTAGCATATCTGCTAAAGCTAAAGCTAAGCTGCGCTGATTGGTTGAAGCTCCGCGTCAAGCAGCGAAAGTTCAGATTTTCCAACTCGAGCAGCGGCTGCTCTTGCTGCTCTTGACGCACGGCGAGAGCGGCGAGGGCAGCCGACGCTCAAACGGCCAAAACGCGCTGCTCAACTGCTCGCCGCGCCTTGACGCGCATCTGCATAGATTTTACATGTAAACCTGACGCTCCCAACGCTCTCGCTGCTTTTGGTCTGAACGCACAATCAGATGTTCACTCTAGCTGGAAGGTGGATGTGAGCTGAACTGCACACAGCACTTGGCTACAGATGCTCGTGTGGGAGAGGAGGTGACATGGACACAAGATCTTACAATGTAATGAAGCTGATAGCTACCATATCTATAGACGTTTGTTTGCAAAAGCTTAAATCTGTCTAATAATAAACTTCATAACAACAGTGTATTTTTAATATAATAAGTTCATTCATTCATTCATTCATTTATTCATTCATTCATCTTCTGTACCGCTTAATCCAATAGAGTTGAAGGTGGGCTGGAGCCAATTCCAGCATTTATCAGGCGAGAGGCGGGGTACACCTGGACAGATCTCTGGTCCATCAGGGCCACAGAGGGACAGACAACCACTCTCACTCCTAGGGAGAATTTAGAGAATATTCAGAGTTGGACATAAGTTTATAAGTGATAAGTTTTATTAAGAAATCCAGGTTTCATTGTGGCCGCCTAATAAAACCTCTCACCTGGTTAATGAGAAATTAAGCAATTTTAAATGATCTGAAGCTCGTTGTGGTTATTTATAAGAATTTTTTTAGTATGTGAAACTCATCATGTGGTTATTTTCAACAAATTTTATATTGTCTGAAGCTCGTCGCAGTTCTTTATAACTAATTTTATATTATCTGAAGCTTTTTGTGGTTATGTATAACTACTAGGGCCGGGATGACGTGTCGACGTAATCGATTACGTAAATATGTCAATGCAAGGCGTCATGAATGATGTCATATCATGATGCGGCAATGTGGAAATTCAGTATAGACCATTACGTTTTCTACAGGATGAACCCTTGTTGTGGACGATTTGAAAGCAGCCAATGTCCCGCGAACTTTGTCTAAAGTTAGGGTCGCATAAATATGGCTGAGGCCACAGATTATGTTGAGATGTTACCAGAAGCTGAGTGAAATCAGTATAATGACAAACTGGGGCTGATCGGCGGGAATGACCGCTACAACGTTCCACTGGATCAATGAGTATGTTTAGACTGCAGGCCCTATTAACACGAATATGACATGAAACTGGTTTGTGTCTAAGTCTGATTTCATTTTACATTACAGCTAGAATGCGACTTGAATCAGGCTCCATGTAAACATTCACCAGCCCCAATACAGCATCATGCGCAGTTCCAGCAAGCTCCCGTCTGTCCCACTGACCCTGAAAGCACCGCGGATGCTCCTCCTCTCTGCCTCCCGCCCCCATCAGGAATATCAGCGCAGCCACTTTGACTTTGTTCCAGTGTTAAATGCTCTATCATGGGATGTTGGTGCATTCATTTATTATTATTGATTATTTAAGTAAATCTAAATCTTATTTTTATCCGCATTCTTGCAATTTTCTAAACGTTATTCATGTTTACTGAGGATAAAAACAACCGTTAAAAGTTATAGATGAAGCAGATCGGCTACAACTGCAGCATCGGCTGCTGCTGTTCGTGGATCAGCTCCTGTGTGAAATGATTCCTGTAACAGATCTGAAAAGCTGATGACTATGAGACCTACAGTACATTATTCCAGATATATTTTCCTTCAGTGCACTCAATAAAAAGAATATTTGCAGAGACCTGAGCAGAAGTTAAAACTGACGGGGCATCGGACGGCATTTTTATAACACAGCTGCAGGGCTGAGAGATGTCTGCAGACCAGATGGATCCGCCCGATCTGAACAATAAAACACGAGAATGAGCTGATGAGCATAAATAGTGTTGTTAAAATCGGTCAGATTTGCTTTCATCCACTGACTTCCTGCCTGGATGATGCGCTCTGCCAGCCTGTTTAACTTCAGAGAAACGCGACGTGACGGAGCTTCTGGGCTTGAGTACTGCGGCGCCTGGACGTCCGGTTATAACCCGGTTCATTTCCTCCGTCAAGGAGGTCATGTTTTAGGCAGCGTTTCTTTGTCTGTCTGTCTGTCATTGTACAAGATAACTCAAAAAGTTATGGACGGAATTGAATTAAACTTTCAGGATAGCTTGGGAATGATCCAAGGAACAATTGATTAGCTTCATTAGATCGATTAGATCCAGATTACCGATTCAGGATCATTTTGAAATGTTTGTTAACATTGCAGTCAATAGAGCTTGGTGGAGGTCTGCGCTCTCTGAGGCCATTTGTAGTCTAAAAATAGCCTACTTGTCTTTTATTTATTACGTTTTATATCTTTAAGTTCTATAAAATGATTTATCTACTTCAGGTCCTGCCTTGTTAGAACACCCAATTACCGCACAAAAGTTGACCATTGTGGTGTTTTCTGCTTCACCGAATGTACACAGCCAACAGCGCATGGTAGGTCGGTCTTCCAGCATGGCGGATCGACGTATGTCATGTGACTTTTGACGTCATGTGGCATGGGTCTATACTGTCAGCGCCACGGCCCTTATAATGATCATTATATTGTTTGCAGCCTCCTTCAGTGCAGCAGTGACCGTTAGTAGCTCACGGTTAGCTGTTTAGCTAAGTAGGTATCCTAGCTTAATAGCTAGTGGTTGCTGCTCACGGGGCTCCGGGTTTGAGATGATGCGCTGCTGAGGCACAAATTAACCCTGGAGCAGCCGAGATGCGGCACACACAGACGTCATATGAACTGACCATAAGTTTAAAGATGTCATGAACTTCATAAATGAAGGTCAAACATTTTTAGGTGGATTCAGTAACACTGTTACTCATCAAACCAGCCACATTGCCAAAATATGCATATTATAATGAAATTAAGACAAATTTGGGTATTTTGTATGGATGTAATATAACAAATATTATTTTCTATAATATTATTATTAGAAACATATTATTTTCTAATAATATTTAGATTATTTGAAAATTAATCGTTAATTTCATAGATTCATAGATTTTTTGTACAACATCTTTTTGTTGAAAATAATGGATAAACTAATCGATTAATCGAAAAAATTATTGCTAGATTAATCAAAGAAAAATAATCATTAAGGACAGCTTTAATAATTATTTTTATATTTGAAGCTTGTGGTTATTTATAACTAATTTTATGTGATCTGAAGCTTGTTGTGGTTATTTATAATAAATTCTATATGATCTGAAGCTCGTCAGGGTTATTTATAACTAATTTTATATTACCTGAAGCTTGTCGTGGTTATGTCCTAGGGAAGTTACGTCGGTAACTATGGTTCTGTGAATTCCTGGATGACTGCAAGTTGCAGTAAACAAGGTGGATGTGTCTCCTCGACTCAGTGGGAGGAGCCCAGTGGCAGAACAGCTGAGGTCAGCGTCAACTCCCAAGCCACGTCTAGCCAGTAGAATCTGGCAAAAGCCGCTGCCCAGGAGGAATGCTAAAGCCAGCGGCCGAATGGTGGTTCACACAGGCCACGAAGAACCAGTGGATAATCCCATGTAGCCACAAGCTTCCTGCGAGGGGGAGTCGTTTGGCCCCCCGTAGAAAAGGTGCCACCCAATAGTGCCACCCTAGTGGCCTGCCGTCCACATGGCAGTGGTTGGCTGAGATGGCAGCCACATGTACCTTCATGGTTGAAGCTGATGGTACCGCAGGACATTCTGCAGGGGACAAGTAGTAGAGTCCATCCCATTCACCCCGCATCATTCAGCGTCCCAACAGCGCTCTTGCACTCAGTAAGGTGTCTCGCACCGAGGGCTCCAGGCCTGCTTGCCTTCTGGCGTCCCGGGCTCCCATGTCACTATTTGTAGCACGTTGTTCTGTGTTTGCTGTAGCCTCTCCTCTCTATAAGAGAGGGGCAGTAAACTGCAATGTATTTTGGGGATCATTAATCGTCCGCTTTAACTGGCCGAGCCCCAGGCAGGCGGGGCACAACTTGTGTCCATCGTCACTCCTGCGGCATACTGAGGGAGTTCTGACGGCCGGATCCAGCCGCGACCTTTCAGCCACATGCACAGCCAGGCAATCAGTGCGAGAATGGTTGCAGAGCACCAAACGCGTGCAGAACTTCTGGCTTGATGTATATGGAAAGCAAGACGGGCAGCACACCTGTGAACCACAGCCGTAGAGGGCAACAAATTGCGCTCTGACTAAAACAGTCACCAGCAGGATGACAAGTGCCAATATCCCCGTCTAACTTACCTGCGATCAATAGTGGATCATACACAAATCCACGGAGCGGTTAACCAGCGAACAACGCCAAGTTAACAGCACGAAGATAAAGAGACCAGGTTCAGGCCATTAGGCCCTATCTATAGACTGGATGCACAGGTGGCCTACATGTCACCTCATGGCCTTTTATGGGCATTTACCTGTGAGGTAGAGCCAGCGGGTCCGTCCTTTCGGCTTAGCAGACATTGGTATTCACTGATCTAAGAGCAAACCCACAAACTATTCTGAAATTTATTAACGCATTCATGAATCTGACAGAGGGTTTTTGTAAAATACTTAAGAACAACTTAAAAAAATATTATTGATGCTTCATAAGAAGTTGTTGGTGAAAAAGGCCCAGTGTCTCTGAGAAAAATGATGCTGGGAAGAAGGACGTCACTGCTGATCAGGCTGTTTCTTCTAAAACTACCCATAGTAATAATTCCTGTTTTCTCCTTCTGGTCGGCCTTTATGCTGCCATATCTGATGATACACTCATTTTAAATCGTTCTACCTTGATCACCTGACACATGAGGCTCTCCTGGAAGCATCATATTGCCATGGCGACTGGGATTAAAGACTTCAGCTTCTCGGGCTGGGTTATAAAAAAGAGCTACAAATGGCTCACAGAGTTTTAAGGGTTAAAAAAGCAATTACAGACATCACAGGAAATGTGAGATATTGTCTCAGAATCACAGGTGTGTGTGTGTGTGGTGGTGGCGGTGGGTGGTCTCATCTTGATCTGCTTTTTGTGTTAATAACCTGGTAAATAAAGCAAACAGCGTGTATAAAACCAGGCGGGAGCAGTGGAACTGACTTAGTCCAATCCAGTTTCTTAAAATCCGGTTTAAAGTGGTTCTTTGCTAAGATGTCAACATAACTCTGGTTCATCCCTTTTATAAATCATAAGGGCCTTTATTTGACAGGAAAAACAGAAAAACATTCACCGGGTGCTGGGAAGTGAAACCTTTTCTTCGTGTAATCTTAAATCTTGTGTTTTCCTGAAGAGACTTCTTATCAGAGGCAGCAGGACTGTAAATATTACAGTAGACTCAAGTGGAAGTCCAGTTCAAAACCTGATTTGTTGTTATTAGTAAGATATTTGTATTGATTTTGATGTAAAATACATATATACACAATGGTACTCATTACAAAACAAGGGAAAGAAAGAGCACAAATAAATCAACACTCAAACAAATCAATAAAAAAAACAGGTTGCAATATTTACTTGGTACGATGCAGCTACTGTGTATACATCAATGTCCACCAAATGACGGTGTTTAAGCACATGTTGTCTGGTCCAACGAGGCACCTTCTCCTTCTTCTGACAACGATGAAAGCATATTACGAAAGTCCTGGGTTTGCCCCCAGGCCCAGACATAGGAGGGATATGCTCTCTCGAGCTCCAGCCTTTGGGGAGGACGTCGGGACAGAGGTTTTCCATTAGGAGATCCGCTATAAACTCGACCGGGTCCCGTCTTTTTTCACTTTCCTCAGGAAAATTAATTATCCAGAGGTTGACTCTTCGAGACATGTCATTGCGTAGTGAGATCCAATGCTTCTATGGTTCAGAAACTAGCTGACTTGTTGATATAATATCCGGTGGGTCTTTGGCAGAGGTGGATAGAGTAGCCAAAAGCTGTACTCAAGTAAGAGTACTGTTACATGGAAACAAAAGTTACTCAATTAAAAGTAAAAGTAATGATCCAAATATTTACTTGAGCAAGAGTGCAAGCGTACACAATGAAAAAAGTACTTGAGTACCAAGTTACATTTTATTTATTCAATAGTCAACGTGCGTTCTTGAGCGTTAACAGTATTCAGAAATCTGAAAGAAACTTTGTGCCAAAAAGTAATTTACAAATGAAAATGACATACAGATTGGCTTCTGAGCAACTAGTGTTCAGTATTTGAGCACAGACTTTTTTATAGAAAAAGCTCAAAATGAAATATTTGCATGAAAATATTCAACATATCTAACAGAAATTTGTTAAACTGAGACAGATTAATGCATGCTTTGCTCAACTTTCCCTTTCTTAATGTTCCATGTTTTGGCAGAGACATTCATACTGCAAGGGTTTTGGAGCATTTTGGCTCATCTTTCAGGACCCTCAGAATATAGTTATATGATTGCAGAAATATGGTGACTACCAAAAGTAGGAGAAAATTCTCTTCTACATAATGAAAAAAAGTTTATTTCTTTCTGTTCTTTAGTAATCTGCAACAGAAGTTTCTGCTTTTGACCAGGAAACTGAGAAAATTAGCTTTTAGTGCAACAAAGCATTTTAAGCAAAAATGTGACTTTGATGCCAGTATTTGTTACTTTAGTGATACCTTGAACATCCATACATTTGTTTACTTTTCTGTAACAGCAAAAACGACGCTGAAAAAACGGTTTTGGTGGCAAAATAAAATCATTCACAACAAAAAGCAACAATAATTCAGTTTCAGAACAGAACATTTTTGGCAAAAAAAAGGTGATCCATTTAGCCTTCCCTATTTCCCTCTGTATGTGCATGTAGCGGTGAAAAAATGCCAACCATTCATCAGGCATGTCTGGGTAAGGTTCACTCTCTGATCCGGATTCAGCTGGTGAGTCGGGCTGCTTAGATGAAAGGGGCCGCCGCCACGACACAATGACGGGCTGACATGCGCTGATCGGCCCACTTTCATTCATAGCGCCTGCTGCTGGCGCATATTACAGTCTAAATTCAGCACGTTAATCAGGTCTTTGACCGATAATGACACTCTCCACCACCGAATATCCACGACACATACTCTGTTCCAAAGTAATCTGCTTTAATTGTTTTTTAAGAACGCTTCGCCATTTTCTGTTAATATCTCGCCAAACAAACCCTCAACTTCCTGCTGCGCCGCAACCTCTTTATTTAACAGATGAGCTCCGACAAAATGTCCCGCAGCTCCCCCATTATAAAAACACACAAATTTTAAAAGACGTCAAGTAGTCAATAGACTACTTGATTGGTTGTGGGGATTAGGGAATAATACACAAGAGCTATCAACCAATGACTGATGCTTTTGAAAACGGGTGGGTATTCCACTCTCGGAAAATATATTTTTTGAGGAAAAAAAAAAATACAGACAGAAATAAAGTACACATTTGCCTAATAATGATTGTAGCGGAGTAAAAGTAGAAAGAATAATCACAAATTTACTCAAGTAAAAGTATTCTAAAATAAATCTACTCACACAAGTACATTGTTTTCAAAAAGTTACTCAAGTAAATGTAACAGAGTAAATGTAGCTTGTTACTGCCCACCTCTGGTCTTTGGTGAGGGCAGGTCTGTTCGTATCACAGCTCGCAGCTACCATCCTAGCTAGTTTGCTAGCCAGTGTGGCAGTGACAGGACAGATTGGTTTGTTGCTCATTTTAGATTTAGAACCACTCATGTCCCAGGCAGATTAAAAAAAAAACAACAACTTTACAATCTGTTACTTTTCAACAGTTGTGGTGTTTGCAGGAATATATATTTACAGTTTAACAAGGAGACCTCTTTCAAGCTGCCTTCTCCTACATCGTCAACCAGAAGTCCAGCTTAGAGACTTGCTTTGGGACTGTAATCCAGCAGGTCTCACTGGACCCAACACAAATCTTGCAGCACAGGCGGTTTTAATATTGCACTGGGCGGTGGTGGGCAGCTAAAAAGGAAAGAGCAGGTCCCGTTTTAACAAAAGATATACTCCACATACTCCTTACCAGTTGGTGGCGGTCATGCACCCGTAAAGTCTGAGACGAGTATGGAGGTCAGTACCAGGCCTAGGAAAGGAGAATATAAAGCTAAAGTGGTGTGCCAAAAACAGCTGACAATACTTGGAGCAAAGGACGCACCACCACCGGTGGAAAAAAAAACCCAGATCGGTTCACAAAGTGGGAAGAAGATTCCTTCATGTCAGTGCCAAAGTCCATTGATGAGGAAATATCTGAATACCCGAACACTAAACTTTAAGAAAATCCAGACCCGTGTGAAGTCTTTCAGTGTTGGAAATTCCACGTGCATCCTCGCAGAGAGCGTTTAGTGTCTGTGGGCGCATCTTAGAAGAAAAGCACAGCACACTGAAACCAGAAACTCTTAGCGACACTTTTTCTGCACAGCAATCTTAAGTAAGGCATGGAAGTTAAAAAATGTCAGCAGGCTAAGGCAGATCTGTTCCATGGCACTTCATTGTCATATTTTGAGCCAAGTGTGTTCTAGCCTACAGTAAGTTAGCTTGTATTTTTTCCTAAGTTGTCTCAAGGTCTTTCGTTTTTATTAGCTCTTTAACCCCTTAACAATCCCCCCCAAAATCCCAAAAACGGCAAAAAAATGCATACCCAAAATAAATTAGATGCTGTTCTTTAATCCTTTGGAGTCCATTCCAAAGCTTGGCGTGTATGAAAAGATAACACTTTGAATTTTTACCCTAAGCTTTCAAATCTACTGTAACCCTAACTGGCATGGAGTAATTGAAGTTGAAACACAAAGTAATCAAGCTTTCCTTTCCCTCACCTGGATTTTTATTCTATTTTTGCAAAGGTAAAGATGGAGATATGGACTGGAAAACCAAATGAGGCTGTAGAATGAAGGTTAACCTTACAGCAGTTCACATTTGGTGGCAAAAGTATCAAAAAATGACTATTTTATGTGTGTTTTTCAGTGAATATGTCATGCCATTATCCAAGGTGGCCATTTGGAGTCTCCAAATGGCCACTTTGGATAATGGCAACTTCAGAAAGCTGTAACTTGAGAATACATCAACATACAGTCCTCAGTGAGACCTCTAATGAAAATGGTGTCAAGGGGTATCTTTTTCTATGTTATTATCTATATTTTTCTGTATTATATATACTTTATTCAGATTCACTATTCATATTCACAGATTCACAAGTTTTATTGAAATCCTGCAAGTGATGTATGAACACAATAAAATGGTCAATTTCCAATTGAGCAATATGAGAAAAAAAATCTGTAAGTTTCATGGTCATCATTTTTGTATTTTGAACATAAAGTCATTCAAATAATGCCATTTGAACATAATGCCATTCAAATGTTCATTGAACATAATGCCATTCTTTCGACATAAACAAAGAAGTAAAACATTTATGTCCATGTTTACATATTACTGTGCCACTCGTAGCAGTGGCAGCCTCTCCCTGGTACAAAGCACAGCGGCTTGTCACATGCTGTGCATTTCACAGCTGTTTTTGAGTGACCATCTCTGTTGCCTCTTCAAGGCTGTATTTTCGCTTTTCAGTGCGTTTTGCAACTGTTTTCCTTGAAATAAGGATTTCTTTTAGTATTACGCACGAGGGCGCATAAGAGAAACCAGCTGTTCGAGTTTTTACGCACAGACTCTGCAAGGATATTTTGAACCGCACACACGTAAGCGGCACATCCGGGAATTTAATTGGCTATACGTGTGTGACATTAGAATTAGCGTCAACGCTGATTTTTCAGATCTGTTGGCTTGGAAATGCGTCTATGTCCACCTACGAGGCGTTGAAGATCGGTGGATATTATTGGCTTAAAAAAAGTCAAAACAGATGTCAATCAAAAGAGGAGACCCAGCGGCTACATGCAGAAGCATTGAGAAATGCAATATTGATCTCATTTTACAAGACTTTATAATCAAAACTAAGTCAAAACGGCCCGTATACGGGCCGCCGCCAGTTATGGAGTTAATGTGACATTTGCACTTTTAAATATTTAAGCCAAGGCTGTTTTTCCAATTATAACAATACTGTGCTTATAGGCTTTTATTTTCTCATTTAGCCCAGGACCACTTTCAACAGTTCTAAGAAAAATGGTGCTTGTACACTAATTTTATTTGTCTTTTATATGAGTGGGTGGGAGCAGACGGTAATGGATGCAGAATTTGCAGAATTGGGTGGGAATGACTGAGAGAGGCAGCGGGCGGTTTTGGAAGCCACATGGGATTGGGAGTGGGATAGAAAATACAGTCTTGCGTAGATCTGTAGTTCAGCTCTTTCCTTTGAAAGTCTACCAAATTAAAGTTTCATAGTACCTTGTCAAGTTTGAGAGGAGGGGGGCATGCTATGTATCAAGAGAAGGTAGTTCACCCACAAAATAGGACATGGTTGCCAAAATGCATGGAATGAACGGGTGGTGCCCCGAGCCCTCCATTATACAACCACTCTACCTCTTCAAAAAGTAATGGTGTCAATTTAGGACCAAATATTTTAAATAACCCATCAGGGCCTGTTGCTTTTCCAGGTTTCATATTTTTGAGTGCACTGTTGATCTCTGAGTTATAGTTATGTTCCGATCCAGTTCATCTTTGTACCCTTAGTGTAGGGAGGGCATTTCCAGTTTTCTGAAAAAATCCTCCACTATCTCTGCATCACCTGCCTCGGAGTTATATAAATTCTCATCATATGATCTAAACCGACAATTAATCTTACTTTGGTCTGTGACTATATTGCCTGTCCATCCTTTACAGGAGCTATATATCCAGCTGTTATTGACTGTTTAAGCTGGTGGCTAAGAAGTTTGCTGGTACAATCACTATATTCATAGAGATGATGACGCTCCTTTTAAAAAAAGATCTATAGCCATGTCGTGAGTCAGAGAATCAAATTCTGTTTGAAGTAAAATTCTCTCTCTGTAAAGAATTTCAAAAGGTGCCCTTGCAGGGGTAATAGTTTTTGGTCTATGAGAAAATAATAAATTCTAGAGTAGGTTTGGTGTACCAGGGAAAAGAAAGAGAATTCTATAGATGTTGGTTATTTAAATCTCCAGGGGTCGATGACTCCATACGCATGAAGAAAAGTGTTAATACAACTTGCAGATCAGCTGAGTGAGGTGGTCTTTGTACTAGAACGGTCGTGCTTTGGATCTAGGACACAGTTAAAATCTCCCCCTAATATTAAATGATGTAAATCATAATTCAGTAAGAGCAAAAAAAGATTCCTAAAAAAACCAAAATTGTCCCAGTTCGGGGCATAAATATTAGCCAACACCACCGATTTATTGATTTCTAGTCAAGTTACCAGTCAAAGCGTTTTGACACTACATGTGTCATTTCCATTCCTAAATCACCTATATTGGAGCATACTTTGTGCTACAAATCAGATTCATATAGGATAAATGGTAACTGATCAAAACCTGTTTTAAAGTAAAACTGGGAACACTTTCAGTCCAAATCTTTTAGAGAGTTAAGGGAGAAGATCTGCTCCTCATAATCTTTCACTAAGATCCAGTCTGCCTCAACAAATGGCCTTTTTTTGTAGAGTCTGTGTGACTGGAGGCCTTGACATATAAAACCTGATAAACTCAGCTGTATGAAGCATTTCTAGGTTGGGAGTTTTAAGGGAATCATCTTCTAATTGTGACCCTTCTTCATCTTTCCAGGTTTTGTGATTCTCCCTGCAGCGATCCAGAGTTTTCCGGTGGGCGTGGCCGTGGGAAACGGATGCGGATGGCCGAGCGGACCGGCTTAGATCCAGCGCCAGCTACCAAAGTCAAGGGTCTCTCCCACCACAGGAGTCGCGGCGGCGGTGTGGCCGGAACGGCTGCATCCATCCACAACAAAGGCCGGAGAGCCAGCCTGAACCTCATCAACAGCAGCTACAGGGCACAGCCTTCTTTCTTCACGGTGGAGGAGGTGAAACCTGCAAACACCTCCTCACTCTCCTCCGGGAAGCGAAAGAACAAGCTGCCGGCCGACTTGGACCTCAGCCTGGTCTCATCAGATTACATTAAAAATGCCAACGGTAAGAGGATCCGGGCCAAGTCTCGAAGTGCCCCATCAACACCGCAAGGCAAATCCGACCCCTCGTTCATGGACCCAGGGGGAGGTTGTTCCTCTTCGCCCCCTCCACTGCCCATCCTCATTGACTGCCCACACCCAAACTGCACTAAACGCTACAAGCACATCAACGGCCTGCGCTACCACCAGACACATGCACACCTGGAGGCCGAGGAGCAGAGGAAGCCGGAGCTGGAGCCTGCAAAGGACGGAGAGAGCGAGGAGCGACTCTCGGACTGCGAGGACGCCATCAGCAACATGACCTATGACCTCCCAGAGACAAGCAACAGCACTAACGCCAACAACTCCTCAAAGAAACCTGCACCTCTTTACAAGGTGACCACTGTGGGGTCTCCAAAGAACAGACGACTACTCCTCAGCACAGACCACAGCCCCTTGGCCAACTCCAAAACCAGAAGGACCTCATATCTGAAAGATGGCCTGATCGATGACCTCAACAATCTGCCCATCATCTCCAACATGACCGTGGTCCTGGAGAACTGCATGGTCCCAGACAGGAGCTCCTCCGTGGAAATGCCCAAACTGGAAGCAGAGGGGCTGATTGAAAAGAAGGGAAGCACATGTGATAAGGGCAAGAAGGCCAATGGGAAGGTTGAGAAGCTGTCAAAATCCAGGACCAACCGGCCGATCGCTCCGGCCCCTGCTCCCCCCAAACTCATCGCCATACCCAACACCACGTATCCGACCGGCACGGCGGATGTTGTCGCCTCTCAACAGCTGTCTCCGATGGCCGCCGTCGGCCTCACCAGTAAAACCCTCCCCCTGAAACCCATCAAGCCGAAGCTGAGCATTGTGGTGGAGCCGAGCCTCGTCAAGGCCACCGTGGTCGCCTGCAGCAAAGACACCCGGAAGAAAGAGAAACGGAGGCTGAAGGACAAACATAACAAGGACGAGACGACCAGGACGGCTAACGGCGACAGCGGTGGAGTCAAACTGGAAGATGGCGGTGGCACCTCTAAAATTGGGGCGAAGGAGATCCCTGGAAGCCTCCTGAAGGAGCACCTCAGCAAGCAGGACGTGATGAACGGAGTCACGGAGAGCCAGGAGAGCCGGATGGCCAGCATCCGAGCTGAGGCTGACAAGGTCTACACGTTCACCGACAACGCCCCCAGCCCCTCCATCGGCGGTTCGTCGCGGCTTGACGCCAGTGGTGGCTGCCTGGCAACGGCGGACAGCACCAGCAAGAACAACAGCCCAGCATACTCCGACATTTCTGACGCCGGGGACGACGGGGCGTCTTCAGAATGTCGATCCAAGTCGGGGTCCTCGGCTTCGTCAGAGGTGAGCTCCAATGGTAACCCTGGTAAACCCACACCCATAGTTTCTACCCAGTCCTCGAAAGAGCCCCAGTCCCCATTCTACCATGGTTACGAGCCCTACTACCTGCAGGGATACATGCCACCCGATAGGCAGAACAACAGCGTCGCATTTCACAAAAGCTCCGCCCATGACTGCAAAGGGAAAGACAGAAAAGACGAGATGAAGGAGGATGACAAAAACTCCCCCCGTGACTTCTCGGAGTCTAAGAAAGGCGATGGGCCGCCTCAGTCTCAGCTCCAGTTGGCGATGAGCCAGACGCAGACCGCTTTGGCCCAGTCCTTGTACTATGGCCAGTACTCCAGAGGCCTGTACATGGACCAGAAACTGTTACTGGCCTCTAAATGCTGTGACCAGACACCCACTGCCAAGCAACGGAGTCAGGGCGTGAGAGACGGCGAGGATGTAAAACATATGGTTGGGGGTTCAGCCAGTGGACCCATGCTAGGTAAAGGTCCTGATGGTGCTAAAGGTTGCTGTCCCAAACCGGTCCTGTCCTATGTGGAGATGAGTGAGAGAGGAGAAAGGGGGCAGAGCATAGGTGTGAAGGCTGTGCACGGTGGCATGGTGGACCAGCACCAGGTCTCACTGAAAGACTGCGATGACATCAAGTCACCCTCCTCTTCCTCTTCTTCATCACTCCACAACCTAAACAGTCAGACAGATCTGGACTCAAATGTTTCCTTTTCCAGTGTAAGTTTCCCCGTCTGTTTATAACCGCCGCCGCCGCTGATGGTGTTGTTGGTGTGCTTTATGAGATTATCCACCTTGCGTACAGCTAAACCAGCTTCTGTGGTGCTGTAGCTCAACCAGTAAATGCAAATGTTTTCTGTGTTTAGAGCCTGAATTAATGGAGGAAATGTCTGATACCAAAAGATTGTTTTGTTAGAAAGCTTGTACAAATTTTTATTTACCCACGTCATCTCACGGTGCAACCTCTGACCGGAGCCATGCTGGGTCATGTGCAGAGGTTTTATGAGTATGATGAAAGTTATTTTACCCTCCAAACTGCTCTAAACTCTGCACTTGATCATGTGTGAGACATGTCTGATTCGTGTCATTGAGAGGGACGCCACTCTCCTCACATCTCACCGCCGAATGGCCGCCTGCTGTTGAAACGTCGTCATCCTTCATCAACATCTCACCCAGAGCCAGCGATAGATGGTCTGTCTATGGCTCTGTTCACTACAGTGCACAGTGTTTCCTCTATAGTCGCTCAGCAGCGGTGGGCCACTGCACCGAGAAATTCTCCAGCCCTGCAAAAAACAACTAGATAAAAGTTATAAATTAGCTTCTGTTTCTCTCCCAAGAAATAAAAAAGTCAGTGCTTCTCAACCTTCCCTGGGCCTGTGCCCCCCTATCTAATATCTATTTCCCCTACTGCCCCCCATTGTTCATTGTTTACAATTCACCATGTCCTAACTCCTCCTGTACAGACTATGACTGTAATAATCGTGGTACTTTTCAAAAAATCATTTGTGGGTCTGGTAGCCTTTTAAGACCAGAAGACATTGTGCTAGAAATGAATCCAGAACCAGCTGATAAGAGGAGCGGTGGCCAGTTCTGTGTAAAAGACACCTGCTTTACCAGGTGAGCTAAATATGATCTGCTGATGCTGCTACAGACAACCTATGTGCACCATAAGAAACACCAGTGTTAGCATGCAGCATACCAACTTGTCCAGAAAAAACTCAGGTAAAAGTCTCTACCAATTATTGTTCCCCAGACAAGGCTTGATTACAACCACAAAAAATCACAAAAGATTCATGAGGTGTGTCTCACTTTTTCTGTTTTGTGGTTAAAACTTAGATTTCAGCTGAATATAGTAACTTTGTATTAGTTGGAAATGGGAAACAAAAGTTCAAGTTATTTATTTAAAAGAAAAAAAGTGTTTTAGGACATGTTTCTACATTATGCCACCTCTGGGTCACGTCCTACTGGTCCATCATTGTTTCTGGGTGAACTAGTGAACCTGCCCTCGTTTTTCCTCACACTGATTGGTCAATATAAGTGTCAGTCATCAAAATAAACAATGGATTGCCAACGCCCCCCCTTTTAAGAATGATGCTTCCAGTGCCCCCTAGGGGGCTGCACCGCCCCCGTTGAGAAGCACTGCACTAAAGAGACAATTTATGTAGCTCAATGTGAATGTAGTCCCGCAACTGGCCATGTAAGCAAGACTGAGACGTGGACTGAAGTTGAACTGACCCCTGAATGACTCCCACCCACCACTGTTAACTCAGAATTATAGGGGAAACACTGCAACTCGCACCAACACTTGTCCCCATCGATCTAGCCCTCAGACGGTGCTGCCTGGGCTCACCGCCTCGCTCACAGCAAATACTCAGAGCTACACAGTCAGCATGGGGAGGACGCCGGGGAGGGCGAGGCGCACACCGCAAAAGAGTGGGGAGCTACCACAGAGCCCGCCGAGGCCAAGATGACCTCAGGAGGTGGAGGGGTGGATTCTAAAAGAGCCAGAGTTCACGGATGCCACGATCTCCCGCTCCCCGTCGACATGGAGGACTCAGACAGGCTGGAGGGCGGGGAGGATCAGGGTCAGGAGCCAACGGGGGGGCTGTCCGAGGAGTCCCACAGCGCACGGGCAGCAGTGTCTCCGCCCATGACCCCCCAGCAGCCCTACGTCCACTACCAGCACTCCTCCTATCCCCCTTACTTAGCCATGTGCGAGAGCGGCGGGGGCTCCTACCGAGGGGTGTCTCCCACCTTGGTCCACAGTTTCCCAGGTAAGATTCACACAAGATGTCCTCAGGCTATGTTTAAGGACATGGTT
>JBAMHT010000011.1:333432-344881 GCA_037177075.1 Craterocephalus fluviatilis
AGAATACTTCCACTCACTGTCACTGCTGCAGGACTTGCAGAGTAATCAGAATACTTCCCCTCACTGTCACTTTGCTGCAGGACTTGCAGTGTAATCAGAATACTTCCCCTCACTGTCACTTTGCTGCAGGACTTGCAGAGTAATCAGAATACTTACCCTCACTGTCACTTTACTGCAGGACTTGCAGAGTAATCAGATTACTTGTTGTCATTCCCAGTCTGTCGGTAGTAAAGACGGTGCTGGAGCTCCATCACATGAACACAGACCTTGCAGTTCCTCTCCAGGCCAGAAGCCTCCTGAGCTTCCTCCTCTTCATCCTCCTCCTCCTCTTCATCCCTATCTTTCTCCTCCTCTTCCTCCCCCCTCCTCTCACACGGAGAGCGATGCTGAGAGTCCCCTTGAGGAGCAGCACAGGCAGCAGGGCGGAGCTTCAGGTGAGCTCCTTCAGGCTCATGGCAGGCGAGGAGGAGGTCCTGCAGGTGCTGAAGCCCCGCCTCCTCCGGCTGAAGAGGGCGGAGCCTCATCCGTCAGCGTCTCCGCTCCTAAAGTGTCCATCCCCTCCTCCGCCCACCACTTCTGCTTCTCGCTGGACCTCCGCAGCATCAGCAAGCTCCGCTCGCCCCACCCCGTCCACGCCTCGCTCAGGTACAAGACCTAATAAATATCGTATCGTTGCCCCTGTATTGTGATAAATATCGTTTCGTTGTCCCTGTATTGTGATAAATATCGTATCGTTGCCCCTGTATTGTGATAAATATCGTGTCGTTGTCCCTGTATTGTGATAAATATTGTTTCGTTGTCCCTGTATTGTGATAAATATCGTATTGTTGTCCCTGTATTGTGATAAATATTGTATCGTTGCCCCTGTATTGTGATAAATATCGTATCGTTATCCCTGACTGTGATAAATATCGTATTGTTGCTGCTTATTGTGATAAATATCGTATCGTTGGCCCTGTATTGTGATAAATATTGTATCGTTGGCCCTGTATTGTGATAAATATCGTTTCGTTGCCCCTGTATTGTGATAAATATCGTATCGTTGTCCCTGTATTGTGATAAATATTGTATCGTTGCCCCTGTATTGTGATAAATATCATATCGTTGCCCCTGTATTGTGATAAATATCGGATAGTTGCCCCTGTATTATGGTACATATATTGAATAGTTCCGCCTGTATAAACCCTTACTTGCTGTCTGAAGTCACTGTGAAAAGGGTCTATTGTGATATAAATCGTATCGCCAGATTGTTGCCAGCACACAGCACTTCATCATAGTACACACGTGATGTAAAATGACTAACTAATACTCGTGAGTAACATAACGGCGGTCCCGTGCAGGAACAGACAGGAAGTGGGTGAGGAGGATTTTATGGTGAAGCAGGAGTAACTCCAGGTTCCTCCCGTCTTCCCAGGTATTCCTACCCGTTCTTTGGCAGCGCCGCTCCCATCATGACCAACCCCCCCGTGGAGCTGCAGAGGAACATGGAGGTGTCTCTGCCTCAGTCCTTCTGTGCCTTCGACTTCGCCGCCCTGCCTCATCAGCTCCAGGACACCTTCCTCCGGTCAGAGCTCGCCGCTCAGCCACTGTGATGCATGAATTATTAAGAAGCTGTGCCACATGTTTTTAGCAGACACATACAGTGATGCTTTTTAATGCGTAATCATATTTCACTTTTTTTTTAATCTAATGTATTTTTAGATTTTATTCAAAATGATTAATTGAATATGCTTTTTCGTGTTTCTATGATATGAATATTCGTTTTCCTGTTAATCACAAAAGAAAGTTTGGTTATTACAATGTATGTGTGTACATATAAAGATATTTATTCCACAGTAAATGACACAGTATTGCATGACCCTGAAGCGGCTAAACAAATAGAAATTTTCCATTGCGACCCATGAATGTACTGGTAGCCAGCTGTCAGACCGGATCTATGGACGCTGTGCATGAACGGGCCTGGAGTGACTGGGGCTGCTTCTCCCACAGAGTTCCTCTGGTGGTGGAGGTCTGGCACCGAGGCTCCACCAGCAGAGACCAGCTGATTGGACGAGCCTCCATCCAGCTGTCTCACCTGCTGACCTCAGAGAGGACCGGGTGCCTGGGAGCGGCCGGAGAGCCGGGCTGGAGGCAGACTCACCAGGACCGGATCCCTGTGGTCCGGCCTCAGAGGTAGGAGCCGACTCTCGGGTCACATGACCTGCGTTCGCCTGCAGAACGTCTGAACAGGTGCGTCTCGGTCCATCAGCTCCACGGAGACGGTGGCGGAGCTGAGCTACGTGGCGACGCTGGACGACCTCGGCTTCATCAAAGCCAAAGAGATCGCCATGTCCGACTCCTCGCAGGTGGGTGTGTTTGTTTTATTTACCCGGATGTCTTCCACCAGAGGGACTGTACCACTCCTACCGTATACCGCTCCATGCACCGTTTGTATCCTGCCTACCGTTGCTGCTGAGCCAGAATGTGGCTTTGGTAGCGACACCGTGGACGTGGATGCTGTTAGTAAACCCTGGAATATACATGCACCCCCCGGTCACAGAAGATGGACATAAATAAATGTCTTAATTTGTTATTCTTATTCTCTGAGTCAGTAGCTGTGAAATTCTGATCTTAGGGGTCTTAAAAAGGGCTTAAAAATGTAAAAGCGGCAGGTAATGTTTTCTTCTGTTTATCTCCAGAGTGAGCTTCCAGCCGGCCCGGAGCCGTCGTCCCACCCAGCAGCCAGCGGTCCTGCTGGGCCCTCATTACCACAGGGCCCGGTCCATCCGGCCCCCAGAGAAACCCTGGAGTACCGGACGGCCCTGGAGCTGGAGCTGTGGAAGGAGGAGCAGGAGGATCTGTTCGATGATCAGGTGACCGGATGTCGCAGCTTTCTGAGTTCATTTCTGTCTTTAAGTCATTTTAAGGGAACCGGCTGCAGTTTATCCCGTTTTATTTCTGTCTAAGTCATTTTAAGGGAACCGGCTGCTGTTTATCCATTTATTTCTGTCTTAAGTCATTTTAAGGGAACCGGCTGCAGTTTATCCCGTTTTATTTCTGTCTTTTAGTAATTTTAAGGGAACCGGCTGCAGTTTTATTCCTTGCTCTGCAGGATCAAGCCATTTACTAAATGTTTGTGCTTCAGTTAAGGAAGAAGGAACTGAGACACATGCAGGCTCTGGCTGAGGAATGGAAGAAGAGGGACAGGGAGAGAGAAGCTCTGGTCAAGAAGAAGGTGAAGAGTCACACTAACTCTATCGCTCTCAGTCTGTCTATGCTTTCTTTCATCCGTCCAGTACTAAGGTTAAAGGTTAAATCATAGAGCTTCTATTCTGTCATGTGCTGTGCAAAGATCATTAATTGGGGAGATGCTTCGCTCCTCTGTGTGAGTCGTCTCCATTTATGAAACTGTGCTGTGACGCAATAATTGATGTTTAATGATGTCTTTTACATTGGGACAATTGTGACATTTGTTTTATAGTTACAAGTTAAATTTTTTACCCCAGTATCTCCAAAACCCAAAATAACATTTCTATTGTGTCTCCATGTTTATTGCAGCTCGCTGGCCCTTTTCAGTAGATGTTTGTGAAATTACTTTTCCGCTTTGTTTTTTCCTCTCTCTTTATAATTTTATAACTTTTATGTCGTTCTTGTGGCACCGGTGAATAAAAATATTCTGAAAGCCCAGGTTGTCCTGATAACAGATGTATGATACCTGATTGTGCATCATAAGACGATGTTTTATCCGCAAGTGCAGGATAGATGTTGGAGGGGGGGGCTCTGAGTGGAGGAGCATCAGCATCCACATGGTGATACTGAACCTCCTCTCCTCCTGTTTGCAGGAGGTGGAGTACGTCCTGCTGGAGGAGCAGCTGCAGAAGACTCTGTCAGACCTGGAGAAGAGGGAGAAGCAGCTGGCTGAGAGCGAGCTGCAGGTCAGACCCGGTTCAGCTCCTCATGGCTGCCGTTTGGCCCCCTCTGGTGGTGAAACTGAGGCGGTGCGTTTGTATGTGCAGACCCAGCAGCTGCAGAGGGAGCTGCGAGCCGAGCACCAGCTCACCCTGAAGGAGGTACAGGAGAGCGGCAGGAGGCTGCAGCGGGAGTGTGACCACCGGGTGGCGCTGGAGAGGGAGAAAGCCCTGCTGATGGAGGAGGAGCGAGGACGGCTGCTTCAGCAGGTGCAGACGGAGGAGCAGGAGGAGAAGCCGCCAGTCCGAGCCTCCATGTTTGATCCTTTTTGTCCTCAGATTGCAGACGGAGAGGCTCGCTACAAACAGCTGGAGAAAGAGTTCCAGCTCTACCGGGAGCAGCAGAGCGCCAGACCCGAGTTCAGACTGCAGTCCCAGATCAACCTGCTGAGTCTGGAGAAGGTGGGGACCATGAGGCGGGATGGGGAGGCCGGGGCGAGGAGGTCGGGATGAGATGAGATTTGTAGATGAGGAGGTTTGGATGCATTTACGCAGCATAGAAACAAGAGAATCTCCTGATTATTCAGCTGAAGAAACTTTGCGTAGTGGAGATTAAAATATAAATCCAGCAAAAAATAGAAAACGGTTTCATTAGTTCAGAGATTTCTTTGTGAGGAAAATTAACGGTTAAGTTAGGAAAATGCAGGTTTTATTTTAGTTCTTTTTTTCTGCGTCCGAAGGGAATCCTGGGAAAATATCCAGGTTTCTTCTTTACCCCCGACTGCTTCTTCTGCTGAACTGAGCCCCGTGTGAGCGCTGTTGCCCCCTGGTGGTGGCTCCACGCTGGCTGCAACCAGGAATGTCCTGCAGGTTTTACATGTTTCCCCACTGAACCTGCAGGACTTTCCAGCTTTGTGGACTTTGGGACACTTTACTTCTTATTTTAAAAGATATCTTCAGATTCCTGGAAGCCAACGAGCGTCTTGTCTTTGTTCATTTGCAGGTGGAGCTGGAGAGGAAGCTGGAGTCGGCCACCAAGTCCAAGCTTCACTACAAGCAGCAGTGGGGGCGCGCCCTGAAGGAGCTGGCTCGCCTCAAGCAGGTACGCTCGCCGCACGCTGCTTCCCGGCGTTCCCGTCACACCCGATGCCGAAGCAAGGAGAAGTGTTTACAACTGGTAACCACGGTAACAGCTGGGGGTGGGAACGTTGAACAAAAAAATCGAATAATTTTTTCATTTCACAATCCACAAAAATTTATTTTTCTTGTTAAAACAATTGATTGAGGATTTTTAATTTCACAATTTTAATATCAAATTTTCTTTTGGTTAAAAAAAAAACATTTCAAATTAAATGCAAAAAAATGTTAAACCATTTTTTTATTTCATTTTTATTATTAATTTTATTCATCTTTTTTACTTGTCGAGCATTATAGCAGCAGAAATCTGGTCTGGCTGCTCTGGTGCTTTTTCCTAATTGAAATTAAGAAAAAAAAAATGACAAAAGGTTTTTTGCAAAATAATTTGTTTTTCTTTAAAAATCTGCATATCAAAGAATTTAAATGGAATCGGCACTGGTGCTCGCACCCAAAGGAGGGGGGGGGCAGGTATGATGCCAGGAAGGCATTCCTGCGGGACCCTCTGCATGTACGGCCTGAGAACGGTTTCAGTGAATCAGGATTCATGTGGATTTCCAGTTAAAATCAGCTGATTCCAGATTTATTTATTTAATTTTCACATCCCAGATTATTTTCCTAACCATAGATTATATCATTTTATAATTATCTGTTGACCCCTCAGAATGATGTCACAACCCACACGGGGGTCCCGACCCCCTGTTTGGTAACCACCAGTCTGACTCTCTCGCTCGAGTCACTGAGCAGAACTCGATCAGCTGGTTCATGATTTCAGTCTACAGAGAAACCTCTGAAACGGACCACGGAGCCTCTGCTTCAGTATCACTTCATTTAAACGTGCCCCCCAGAGGAAATGGTTTCATGTGGTCCTTCCTGAGATAAGATGAGATCAGAATGACTAAACTTGACCTTGTAGATGGGGAGTTAGTGTCCATTAACTTTACATTAACATTAGTGGATGCTTCGATGACGTCACATCCAGGCCGCATCACAGTGACTAATGGCTGTAAATAACGACGGATCGGCACAAAGACGCAACTCCAAGCTGCACGGAGCTCTCAGAGGGATCGGACCAGCGATTCCTAACAACACATCGGTGAAATGAAGGAGTTTTGTGGCAGAAATTGCCTTATTTAGAGGCTGCGTGAGCTGGCCACATTCATTCCGATTATATTGAATGTACGCTGATCGGAGTGGATGTAAATATCTCCCGAAGGAGTTCAAGTTACACCAGAACTGTCTGGGTGAGGAAATGATCGTATTTCATGCTGGAAAATAGCTCCAGGTTGCAAAATACAGAACTTCTGCTTAAAAACTCTCCTTCCTGCTTCATTTCTTTTCATCAACAGCATAAAAAAAAGTTTCATGAAGGAATGAAGGTTTACATGAAAATCATCTGATTCAGAATAAAAAGTGGAATAAACCAGAATTTGCTGAATTTTAATAAATAGCAATGATAGAACTTTACGAAAAGTCCGGCATTTTTATAATATTTAGTTTGATTCGTTAGTTTTTGGCTTGTTATTAACAGCAGTTGTGCAAAGTCCAAAGAGCTGCAAGTTGTTTTATGCCTGGTTTCCATTTTTCATCTGGTGCAGACAGAATAAAAACGTCTTAGATTTATAAAAGATTAACCATGCATGTCCAGCCTTTTAATGCTAACGGGTGATGAAGCGGTAACTGGCTGTGCTGCATCAAGCGCTGTAGTTCGTGAATTTCCCGCGGCGTCCTACGGATGTGGCGTTATGGATGATGCATGCACGTCCTCCACAGCTCCAATAACATCCAGCTGCTGTTTACTGGATACTTCTGCAGGATTCTGATAGGAAAATTAATTAATTTACTTTTCCATAGCTGCACATGCTGCAGAACATGCGCCGGGGTCTGGGCTGGGGAGCGTTTGTGCCGTTCTGACGGGTCACAGATTGTGTCGTAACACCGCCCCGGCTGGCGGCTGCAGTTACCCACACCGCCCGAGTCTCATTTCATTATCCCGCCCCGACTTCCTTTAACTCTTATTCTGAATTAAACCTTACATAAACGTGGCCAATCACAGGGCAGCATCTGCCAGGTGACCAGGTGGAGGTGGACCAGCCAGCTGCAGCCGCCTCACACCCAGCAGGGAACCAGTGGAACCAGTGGAACCAGTTCAGCTTAAACCAGCTGGAACATCAGCTCCTCCGCTCGTCATTTCCAGGTTTTTAACTCGCGCTTCCCTGGGATCAGATTCCAGGCCGGAGCGCGGTCCTCACAAGGATAGCGCGGCGCTGTCACACACTAAGTGGGCTTTTAGTGGAGCGCAGCCCAACGTAAACACGGGCCGGCTTATCTGCCGCGCTAATAACTGTTACTGACAGGAAGCAGCTGGAAAACTCTGCTCTCCTTTTTCTGTTTATTCCCACCGCCCATCCGTCATCTCTCCGCTTCTCCTCACCGTCTTCACGCTCCCACATTCGCTGCCATTCCTCCGCTTTTCCGCCTCACACATCTTTTTTTGCCCCATCACTGTAAAGAAAACAGGGGTGATTAATGCGGCTCGGCCCCCCGCCCATTAATCACGGCCGGGCTGCGTGGAGCGGCGAGCGCTAGCTGCTCACATGTCACGCTTTTCCAGCGTATGGCGGCGTGTTTACACTCCCATCCGTCTTGTTTGGGTTATTCCCTCCTCGCAGCGCCTCGCATGGCGTGCTGTTTAGCTCAAGCCGGATCATAAAAATTCTTGTCTGTGAAATGATGTAGTTTTCGCAGCGGGAGGCGCGCCGGGGCCGGAGCGCCGGGGCCCGATCACAGGGCCCGCCGCCGGCTTTTTCACTTCCAAATATTGAGACAAGGAGCTGAAGTTGTTCTTTTCAGAGGGGAAATATTAGAGGGAAGAGATGAAGGAGTTCCCGCTGAGGGAGGAGCCGGGGCTCGGAAACACAAAGGAGTTACCGAGGGATGTAAAGCTTAGCTGCTTTAAAGGGAAGCTGTCTGACTTTTGGCCACTAGGGGGCTAAACAGGTCACATGACCCGGCTTCCTGTTCCCGACCTCCTCACACACGTTTCCTCATCCTAACTTCATTCAGCCGTGATTCTGGTGCGTTCCATTCATAAACGTACATAATAAAGGCTGCTGCGTCATGCCGGAGTTTCAGGCGGCATCACGGCGGCCATCTTACCACAGGCAAGCTGGATATGAGCAAAAGGATTTTCTTATCTGGACCGTTCTACTGAAAGGGTTTAAATTCACAGATTATACACAGTTAGAATTTGAGCAAAATTTTCATTCTTTTTTTATAAAGATTTCCATATTACATCTGATGCACTATTAGGGATACATTATTGGCAAAATACTTCTAATTTTGTTTTCTTTATACTATGTCTTAATTACTTTAATGCCCAACTTTTCCTACTACAAACAATATTACTTTGATTTGGAATAAAAATCATAGTTTTTAATCAGTATTTTTTTTTTTATCTTTCTATTTACAGGCTATTTTAAAAATTAATTTATACAGTCTTTACAGGAAAATAGATTTGTATTATTTTTAAAAAATATTTTATTTAATTTATTTAGGGTCTGATGAAATCTTCATATCTTTCTTTTTTTTTAAATTGCAAAACTGAATATTTTGTGCTCAGAATTTTTTTCGTATGAGACACTTTCAGAAAACAAAAACTCATACCAAACATAGTTTTAGATTAATTAATTAACTTTTTGACCGTCATCCGTAGTTCCTGTATTTTTCTGTAGTTGCGTGTTTTGGCTTTCTCCCTTTTTTTATCTGAGAGCCTACGCCTTGGTTTACGCCCTGAATGTGCCTCTTGTGCTCCATCACCCTTTCTGGAGGTGGTTGTGTGAAAGACTGGCAGTTTTCTCAATCTCTTCTCTTCTTTTGACAGATTTACGGTGATCCTGTTGTCTTTTTCTCTATTGTCCCCTCACTCTGTACTCCCTTGATCGCTCTGCCCCATTTTTTCCTTTTTTGGGAGACATTTTTATGCTTCATTTTTCCCTGGGAAAATACATGATGGAGCACAAATTAAAAAGATTAATGTTCGAAACATTAAATGTATAATTTGCTGCCTAAAATAACTGACAACAAATAATTTTGTCATTACCGAAACAATCAGGTCACAAACGCAACATCACCATATGTCATGGTAGTGACTGTTTCGGTAGTAACAGGATAATTATTAAAAAAAACTCAACAATGGAAGGCTAGTAACAGCTAGCAGGCACAGATTTGAAAAGATGTTCATAAGAAGAAATGTAAACATTTTTAATGACAACAAAACTATTATTTATTAGCAGAAATAATGCGTAAGGTAGTGACAGTCTACAAAAATCTCAATTTTCAATCTTTGTAAGATAATTACTTCAAAAAAGCACCATTGCTGTCCTCACCATGTGGCCATGGAAGAGAGGAAGTCTGTCTTAATTGATGGTGAAAACTTGGCGCGTGTAGCTGAAAGGAGGCTCCCCCTATAGGCCGTAACTAAGAATGTTTCGGTAGTAACGTAAAAACCTGGGACACCTTTTTTCACACATGTTGCCTGAATTTAAATAAAAACCAGAAAATCATTTCAGATATTTTCAGTTCCTACTAAAATAAAACAAAAAGATACATCAATAAAAAATTCTAAATAAAAACACAAAAATCATTAAAATCAAATTATCATTGTGTGAAATTGAAGTGCTTGAGGTTGGGACAATCACTTCTCAATACAAAGTCGTTTAAAGAAGGGGGTATTTTATATATTTAATCAAATGCTTTCTGATCAATGCTTTTGAGTTAAGTAGATAACATGAAATAATTGCACATCAAAGGTTTGAAAATGTAATTTTTTAATATGGTGTTTTTAGTCTGGGACTGCAGTTTGAACTAATTCAGTAGAATGGCCCATCTATAATTAAATAAATCACGTTACTATCAGCAGTAATGGCCAAATGGAACGTTTGGGAGACCAGACTGTTCAGAAAAATTATTTTGTGAGAAGAACTGATCTTTCAAAATGTCCAGAACACATTATCACAGCGCCACCTGCTGGCCGTAACGTGTAATGTTCCCTCGCCGTTAGGCTGATGATTGGTTTTATCAGAGTGGACAGCTGAGGACAGACCACCTGGTTGGTCGGTGTCTCCGTCCCGTCCCCGGTCGGTCGGTGTCTCCGTCCCGTCCCCGGTCGGTGTCTCCGTCCCGTCCCTGGCCCGGCCGTTGGTGCCGGTCAGACTGAAGTCTGGTCTCACGTCGCTCTCATAAAGCTGTCCCAGTGCAGACTGGTCCCAGGAGACGCTCTGCTGGTTCCCACTGCTCATTCCTGGAATATTCCAGGTCCCCAGTGTAGACGGTGTTGTTCCAGCAGCCGGGGTCACGGAGCCGGAGCAGAGGAGCCATTTGGAGGCGTCTGATGCTGCACGTTGGACATTTTTAGCTCAACAGCGAGCAGAGAGTAAAAATTTAAAAAGTCCTACGATAGTTTTAGTCTTTTGGAAACCAGGAAGATGCGACCTCTGACCTCTGACCTGCTCTGTGGTGTCATCTGTACGCTGGTTGGGAAAATGATGGTGAGGACGGACGTCGGAGCTGTTTCAGTTAAAGTCCTCTGATTCATCATTACAGCAGATTGTTTCAGTTTGAAGCCGACATAATCGTTCCTCCGCTGCGCTGCACACGGTGAGACGCTGGAGATCACAGCGGTACGATTGCTACGGCCGCCAGAACAGCCTCGGGTACGACACGATACAGCACATCTCTAGGTGTCGCCTGAGGCTGGTCGTTACGACTGCGTAAACGCTTCATCCACTTTAAGGAGATGAAAAACGGCCGCGTAAACACTTCATTCCGCTTTAAGAAGATGAAAAACGGCCGCGTAAACGCTTCATTCTGCTTTAAAGAGATGAAAACGAAGAGTGAACGCTTCATTCTGCTTTAAAGAGATAAAAAACGACGGCGTAAACACTTCATCCACTTTAAGGAGATGAAAAACGACGGCGTAAACGCTTCATTCTGCTTTAAAGAGATGAAAACGAAGAGTGAACGCTTCATTCCGCTTTAAAGAGATGAAAAACGACAGCGTAATCGCTTCATTCCGCTTTTAAAGAGATAAAAAACGACGGCGTAAACGCTTCATTCCGCTTTAAATAGATGAAAACGAAGAGTGAACGCTTCATTCCGCTTTAAAGAGATGAAAAACGACAGCGTAAACACTTCATTCTGCTTTAAAGAGATTTAAAACGACGGCGTAAACGCCTCATTCCGCTTTAAAGAGATTTAAAACGACGGCGTAAACGCCTCATTCCGCTTTAAAGAGATTTAAAACGACGACGTAAACGTTTGATTCCGCTTTAAAGAGATGAAAAACGACGGCGTAAACATTTCATTCCGCTTTTAAAGAGATGAAAAACGACGGCGTAAACGCTTCATTCTGCTTTAAAGACATGAAA
>JBAMHT010000011.1:891524-903826 GCA_037177075.1 Craterocephalus fluviatilis
AAGACGGCGAAAAAAACATTAGAAGTTGCACAAGCTTTTGAAATAAAGTTCTACAAGTGTTCAGGGTGTGTTGGTGGTTAGAAACGACTTAATAGCAGCGCGTTTGTGTCGCCAATCGATGTTTGAATCCAACGTTGTATCGTAGAGTTTATAAGTAACTCAGCACTGCCGCTTAGCGGAGATTAGCCGTAGCAACAGAAACGACGCATGGAAGCATGAAGGCGGCGACGCATGAAGACGCTTGGAACGGACGACCCAAATTACGTCCGTCAGGGAGCAGAAATGGGCCTTTATGAGATAAAATGGCATAATGAGATAAAAGTCATGTCATAAAAAGTGATTCTGAGATCTTAAAAAAAAGTCATTCTCAGATAAAAAGTCATTATGATAATGAAAGTCAGAGATAAAATCAAAATGAGATGGAAGAACAGCAAAGCAAAGGAACAGGAGATTTGTAGTTTTATGATGAAGTAAATGTAGTTTTGGACCGTTCCGTTTCTCTTGTAGCTCCATAATACTTCATACACTTGTATATGCTTGCTTCAACTCCTTCGATGGCATCAGTTGCACATTAGCTGAAGTCTTAAAAGTACCTAAAAAATATTCAAGTACTTTAAGAGGACATATTTACAGTACTTTGTCAGAAGTAGTGCTTTACATCCAGCGGGCATTCAGACGCACACCTTCCACACAGCATCCAGTCTGCTCCAGTGTCTGGCTGTTCTGCCCTGCCATGTTCTGAAGCGATATTTATGGACATCTGAATGTGCACGAGCAGGTCTGCAGAGCCTTCGTTTCCTGCCAAGACCTGCTGTCCTTGCCCCTGCAGCCCGCTGAATACAAACCTCTGCATTGGAACTTTTTGCGCAACGTTAACTGTCACGACCTGCGGCTGCGGCTGGAAATGGCTTAACTAAACTGTCACATCTAATACAGCCAATAAAGGGATCAGATAAATGTTTATTACATAGTGGGAAAAGATCATTTCTAGACAGAAATTGAGGATGACCTTTCCAGATAATTCCTCGCCGCCTTTGCTCCCCCTCCTTCTGGTGGATAAATCACCGGGTCCCTTTTGTTTCACGGCTGATGGAGCCTTGCTGACGTGGGATTGTTAAAACCTCGCTAGCTCTTCTTTCTTTGTCTCTCCAATTACAGAAGCCCCGTGAGTCTGAAGGCCACCTGAACATACCGACCGGGCAGCTTGCTGCTCTCCGGCTGTTCCAGCAGTCAGAGGAAATATAGGCCCTGAGTCTAAGTGCAGATGGAGACTTTTCATGGAAAACCTGTTACGACTCCAGCGCTGCTCAGAAATTGTTCCAGCTAATGGTCAGTTGGTTTATATGTGTGTCCTGTTACACAATCCACTGCTGGGTTTCTGTAGATATTATACAAGCACATTTACTTCTGGCCTTTCTTTATTTATACTATCTATTTGCGTTGATTTCATCTTATTTATCCATTTATGTTCATATAAAAATTCTCTTTATTGTTATTCATATTCTATTTAAGTCTTTTTTCTTGTGTTCATTGTTTCCAGTTTATATGTTAATGTGAAGAAAATGCAGGAATAAAGAGTTAAATCCTGAGTCACAAATTAATTTATTGCGAAGGTTAATTATTTTACTCTATTTGTGATTATATCGATAGCGAGCTCAATATCATGTTCAAGAAACCAGTCCATTAGTAACTAGAGATCTTCTAGAAAAACATGTGGGGTTCCCCAAGGCTCCATGTTGGGCCACCAGCATCAATATGGTCCCGCTGGCTTAGATCATGAAATTAAACCAAATATCTGATTATATTTACGCTGATGACACACTGTTCTACGTTACTGTCCCATACAAAGCTTCAGTTCATGCTTCAGTTAAATCTTTACTTGTCCGTGGCAGAATTTTCTTCTTCTGAAATGACTGTCTTAGGAACCAAATTTGTCCATGTACAGATTAGGCCACAGTTTCAGTCAGCGATGTTAAAACCAACGGCTCAATCCAGAAAGTTGGCATCATTTTGGGCTCTGAACTCAGTTTGAACATCAGGGATCAACTCAGCCTTTTTTAACACCTGAAGAATATTCCTAGAACAAGCAGTCTGATTGTTTTTAGTGGTATTGACTACAGTAATGGAGTTTTTACAGGAAAATCACAGAGACAAGAGCAACTAATCGAGAACGCTGCTGTCTGTGTCCCCACACAGAAACATATCCTCCCAGTTCTCATATCTTTACACCTGCTTAAATTTAAAGGTGATAGAGAATGGTTGAGCAGGGTATTAATCCCTGTTCTGTGATGTGATATGTAGCCCAAAAAAATGTGGTTGGGTCTATAATGGTTCAGATGGTTCTTAAAAGGCTGTCCAAAGTGCTCTGTGCTGAATAACACATTGTTTTGCCCTTTTTTGGCGTGTTTCTGAGCTTATCTGGCAACTTCATTAAGAAATGCACGTAAAACGTTGACATCATCCGTCATCACTATGAACTGCACTCGGTGATTGGCTGGCTGCCATTGCCTTCACTGCTTGCAATGCTAATATCATTAGCCATGGGCTATTCGGTGATACAGCCTTATATTTTCGAGCCAGTAAAATCGGAGGAGGAGGTGGAAGAAGTTTGAACACTGCTGGCGCAGCCAGGGAAGGAACAACTGGTATCAATACCAAACGCTGATATTGATATCGCTCTCTCTCTCGCACGCACTGACTGCTGCGTCTGTGTGTCAAGTCAATATAGCCTACAGTGTTTTATTGTTGAAATAACTTTGTTTTTCATCGACTGACTTCCTGCCTGAACGATCCCATCTGCTCTAGATTGACGAGGACACTTCGAAGGGGGCGTGTGTTAAAATGGGTGAGCGGTTTGTGTCCGTGCTGGAGGGGCTGCTCATTGTAATGTGACGTCACATTACAGGCAAACACGCATTGGCCTGTTTTCTGTCTGCAATTCAAAAAAGGGGAAATATCGGAAAAGCAGATTATGACGCTGCCTGGCACTTTGTGTGTTTTCTCAACTGCAGGAAGACTCTCAAACGCCATCAAAAAAATGAAAATGACGATTTTGATTCTCTATCCCCTTTAAAATATTTCTGCAGTGTACAAGGCTCCGATTGGTTCTGGTCCAGAATATAGATCTGAACCTCTGACACCAAATGAGCCACAGAGTTTAAGATCATCTGGATCAACTTTTCCTTCCAACTGAATGTCTGGAAGAAACTACCAGAAAAACCTGAAGTCTGTTCTCAAATTTAGTTTTTATAAATTGGGTCTTTATTTGCCACGACTTTTAGTCAAGACAGGAAATATGATGCGATTCGGTATTTCATGCAGATCTTCAAATTCTCTGAGTTTAAGTATTGTAATTTAATGTGTAATAAACTTGCCTTGCTTTAGTCAGATTTAAGTTAACCTTGAAGTTCTTAATCTAATCTTTTTTTTTTAACCATGCTGCAGCTTTGAATGTGTTTGAAATGTTCTGTAGGTGTGATAATCATGTCTGGCTGGGAGAAAACTTGACCTTCCTGCTGTAAAATGCAAATATCTGCATATCCTCCCCTTTCGTGCAGTACAATTCATTTTATAAATTTTGATGAAACCATTTGCTTTAAAAATGTGGCGCCAGGGATCCGGCTCAACAGCCTGCCCGCGTTTGCTGAAACCTGCAAAGGAAAGTTCAAGTTTTCAAAGTCAAAAGAAGAGCTGTGCGGTCGCTGTAGATGCGGAGGTCGGGGGCCTGTATTTAAAAACAACGTTAGATTCCAGCCTTACGGAAAAACCAGCGCTCATCATGCTCACGGGTTCACGGCTCAGCAGATGTGGCGTGATGAGATCAGGTTATGGGGTGCTGGGAGAGGCTTCCTTTCTGCCCCGTCCCCTTTATTCCCCCCCGTCCTCCCTCCCCCCGCCCCTCCTTGGCCTGTCCTCTGAGCTACATGTGGCTTGGTTGCCTACTGCTTTCTGTGACAAGCCAAGCTGTCCACTGACCACTTCATTTTTGATGTTGGCAGGCGAGAGTTGAGGCGCGGCAGCCAGTGCATGTCTGTATAAGTGTGTGTGTGTGTGTGTGTGTGTGTCTGTGTGTGCTGAGTTCAAGGCAACATCATCCAAGACGACGAGGAGTTTCCAAATGGCCAAACAAAGGCTGTTTGATGAGTGTTTGCTTCGCCTTTTCTTTGTTTTCTCTCTCAAGTCCATCATCGTCTCTATTTATCTTTCATTTCCATCCTTTCTTCTCCTTTTTTGTATTGATATTTGTATTTCCGCCCCCCCCCGCTTTTTCATTAAGAAGTATTCCTGTGCCTTTTTCTTTTCTTCTGCTGGTTTCTGGCATTTTGTTTTCTTCATGTTTTACTTTCTTTTATTTGTTTGATGAGGACTTTTGTCTCTCTTTGCCTTGTCTGTCCACAGTGTCTGTCTCCTTCTCTGTAATTTCCTTTTAAAAGAACATTGTAAAGCTGGTCTTCAGACTTTGAGTCCGTCCATCTTTCCTTTGTTTTCAGTCTCGACAGAGTCTTTGCTTTCTTGCTTTATTCCAACAGAATTATTGTTTTTCGTCTTTTCTTACTTTCATCTATGTTTGATTTATTTTTCTTTTCAGTTATGGCCCGGCAGTCATAATTCAAGCATTTTGGTTCTTTGATTAAAATAAATTATACAGGTTTTTTCTCTTCAGGGTGGTTCATTTTGACTCATTTAACTTTAATGTTCTTTTTCTAGCTTTTGTTATTTTACTTGGTGAAGAATTCGCCTAATTTGCTGCTAGCGCCATCACTTTTTAAATAACATCTTTTTGCACATTTTGCTTCTTTTTCATGTCTTTTTACTCTGCAAAGTAAAATGAGACAGTGGCGATATGATTCGTCTTGTTGATAGTAATTAATTTTAATGTAGTTTTAATAAATATTAATCCTAGATCGTTTACATGAACTTTGGAGGGAAAATGTTGAAAAAATAAATTGTTTGATTTTTTTTGTTACAAATGAGGCAGTAATTCAATATTCAAGTGGCATTTAAAGGGTTAAAATCCTAAAAATGGTTTAATGTTTGGATTTTTTGATTTTTTGGGCAGGAAGGAAGTTGTTTAAACAATTTAAGAAATAATCTTATAACCAATGTTGATATTTTACGATTGTATAGCCGTTTCCTGTGTGGACATTTTTAGCCACGAAGGTCACAAGATTGTAGTAAATTTGAGGATAAAGTCAGATTTGCATCAATCATAAGGAACACTTTGGTCCTGTGGTGACTTCATCGGATCAGCTGAATTCCTGGAAGCTTCCAGATGTTTGATAGTCGTTCATATACGCACAGGAAGCTATCGCAGCTCTTAAATAAGGGAAAACGTAAACAAAAACTCTTAAAAATGTGTTTGATATTATCTTTTTGACGTAGGAACGGGAGATTCTCACCGTGGTCGTAAAGTGTGTGATGCTATCATGAGCATGAGGGTCGTTATCACGCTTCAAACTTTAAAAGATAACGTGTTTCCATAAAATAACATCATGCTTCTCCGTGACCCTGTCTCGTGTCAGACCTGCATGTCGGGGTCGAGAATAACGAGAAGTTCATGATCCTCGGAGGCAGGAGAGGTTGTGTGTGGACGCAGTGAGGGTGTGTGAGGCGGGAGGCCTCCGCCAGCCTATTAGCTGTGCGCACTGGCCTGTGAGATGTTGTATCACTTTAATTAGCGCTCGGGCTCGGCAGTGTGAGGAGATGGGGAGAAGCTTGATTGTATTTTAGACATTGCCTAAAGCCTGGGCCCCCCGTCCCCTCCTCCTCCTGACTCTGACCCCTCATGTCCAGCTTCTCCACCCTTTCAGCTCAGCTCTATTCAAACATTTCAATTTGAAATTAACCCATTTTCTTTTTTTTCAAACCTCAAAACATCTTTAACTGCAGACAAATTTCTGCCTCCCGGCTTTATCTGCGTTGGGCTGAAACTTAAACGCTGTCACACCTTTGGAATAAATTGCAAAATAATGAGCATTTGAGATAATTACAGCAAATCAGAGGCTGCTGAATGCACCCTGGCACATGGCCAGCCCCTGCAGACGCTCCGAGATGGAGCCGTACCGAGCGGGAACGGGATTCTGGGTAATTGGACTCCCATCGCAGGAGCTAATGAAGTGATGCAATTGAAGGGACGAGCCTTTGCTATTGTCTTAAAACTAATTCAGCAGCTTGTGGCATTAGTCCAAGCGAGTCACAATAATTGCGAAATGTTGGAGGAAACAAGCCTCACGTGAAGATTTGTTGCAAAACGTTGCAGTCGATGTGCGATGAGGCAGAAAATGAAAACAGATGTTCATAATTTTGAAGGATACCCAGAATATTGGTTTACAAAAAGCAATTATTTCTTTTAAAAGCGCATATCCGTGGAGAAAAGGAGGTAAAATAAGATCAGAAGAGGAAAAGCTGATGATTACTGAGGAAGATTGAAACCCAATCCCGGTTTTCTCTCCGTTAGAGCTGATTGGCTCGGGACGGATCATAAAAGTTAACATGAGCACCATCTCTTCCAATCCATGTTGACAGGACTTTTCAGGGGAGGAAAAGAAAGAAAGAAAGAATAGAAAAGGGGTCTCATCCACGTCCAGCCTTAGGCGCAAACTACCCTTGTAATAGGCCAAGGAAAATATAGACTTATGAAAAATGAAATGAGGCATGAATGACCATAAGCGTGAAGACAATTACACCCTTCGGAAATCGTATATTTGTGAAGATAATCTGCGGAGGGGTCCGGGCGCTCGAACCCGGTGGGGTTACAGTATCTTCTCTCTGCTTGAACTCTCCTTGAACCTGGCCTAGCCGTGGCTGGAGTGGGACGTGGCTATCTGCCCCTGCATCTGCTTATTTTAGCTCCAATTTGCTGCCTAATGCCACAATTACCCTGATCTATGGCTCCAGTCACCCCTCTAATGGCTCTGTGTCAAAATCAGCACGTTTGCAGAGGCGAAGGAAGTCCTGACTTCGTGCCACTTGTGTGTTGTTTTTCAGAGGATTGTTGTCTCGCTGTTTCACAAACCAGAGATCAGAAACTAAACAAATCATCAAATCACCTTCTTCAGACAGATTTAATTCCCTCTCTGCAGACTGAAAGTAGCATTAAAATGCATCCTTGTTTCCATGATGCTGCAGCATCCCCTTATCCCCTGAAGTCCACTCCACCACCGTGGCTCTCTGCCCTCGCTGTGGCGTGACTGGGACAAGGATGAGTGGCGGTAAAGGACAAACTCATGGACACCAGTTGGGCTCCCAGAACCAGCACACATTATTACCCCCGACAGAAGCCGAGAGAAGACGGGAGCCAGGAAAGCGTCGCCGGCACAGCTTCGGTGGGACCGGCAGAAACAGATGGCCGCCCCCAGCAAGACATTAGCTGCAGAGATCGGAAACATCTTGAAGCCCCTGTTGCCACACAGAGACCGTGGTCAGGAGGCTAATGTGAAAATACGACGACATCGCAGGAAATGTTGAAACGAGCCGGGATAAGGACAGCAGCTGTAGGAAATTAGACGGAACTGAGAGCTGAAATGTGTTTGTGTGGGTCTACAGAGGAGCGAAGGAGAGGTTCGGTACGGAAACGAAGAAACCAGCCAGCAGAGGTTGTTTGGTGCCTTCCAGGAGACACAACTAAAACCTAGAATTAAGCTGAACTCTGTGCTTTAGTCTTGCTAAATCCCTGTAACATTAACTTTTTTCCTTTTTCGAATAAATTATGAAAAACCAAAAATCTCACAACAGAAATCTGGTAATGCAAACATCATCATTTAGAAATATCTCTTAAATATCGATAAAGAACTGCTCCAGAATATCCGTGGGTCCTACATGTCTATACACAGTTATACATCTGACCTGTGGAGTTCCCCAAGGCTCCATGTTGGGGCCGCTGCTGTTCAACATCTGCATGACAATGCTTGATGCTGATGACCCACAGATCTCCATCAGCAGAAGACTATAATCTGCTTTCTACCAGGATGAATCCATGCTGTCATGATGCTTCCAGCATTTTGTGCATCACATCAAATTTGTTGTAAATATCTAATCTGTTCAGAACAACAAACAGCAAACAACACATCAGCAGCAACTAATTCATCTCACTGTAATCACACCTTAAAAATCTCAGTCTAAGCTCCCATAACGTTCCCGCCTCTAACAGCGTGCAACCACAAACAAATACTGCAGCAGGAAATCCACCAGAAAAAGACCAGAGCAGCTCGGGTTGAGCACGTCTCCGTCTCCAGGGTGTGGGTTTGTTCGGCGGGGCAGCGAGACACTGGTGAACAGAGGGTTTGGCTATTCCTGGACATATTTCTCCTACACCTGCGTCCAGAGCGCCTCAGCTCAGCGTTTCAAACGTTATCACCTGTCACAGGAGGGAAAGCGGCTCTCCTGGAGCCCTGCACTCGCCCCACCCCCCACCCAGCCTTCAACAGTCCGTTCAGCAGACACCACGCTCACCTCGGAAGTTGTCCCTGGAGAAAGAAGGCTTTCCTGGCAGGAATCATATTGATCACAGACTCTGAGGCGATGTGATCTGCCTTTATGTAAATCTGTGAACGTTTTCTGAATCTCTCATATTTTCACCGTTACAGAAACAAAAAGTCCTCCATCAGTATTTATGGTGTCACATTTACCTCCCACAACTTCAGAGAGTATCAGCGGTGCGGCTAAAATAGTGTAAAGTTACTTATGTCAGCGAAAATATGAGCTTTGCAGCTTCCAGAATCCGTTAAAATAATGATGACAGAATAAACGGTGGAAGAGTTACCGTGTTTCAAAGAATGTTCTGCATTTTTCTGTCGCGGCAATGTGCCACAAAAACAACAAATACTATAAAAAATAGGTGAAATAAGTAAAAAGAAAAAGCCTGAATAACAAAATTTTAGAATTTATTGCCCTGGATGACCAGTGTCTGTCCGTCCTGGAAAAGATTCTCTGTACGTCCAGTTTCAACATTTATTTCATTGACATTCTTGGAGTTTAACTACTCAGTAAGTCAAAGAGTTCTGTTTTAATCCTAGTTTTCATGTTTTAATAAATGTTTTACACTTAACCTTTGCCACTAAATGATAGTAAATATAATTTATTTAAACGATAAATTGGATAGACTTCTTGACAAACATTATCAGAATCGTATCAGGCAGAAAAAACATCTCCAGCTAGATTCCCAGGTTTCTGCCTTGGAATAACTTTCCCACTTTCTCTAAGATCTTTTCGATCTTTTCAGTGCTTTAATCTTCTTTATTTATTTATCTTCCAACTTCATGCACGTTGTGTTTTTAAGTAATGCTAACTTCAATATTAACTAATTAATTAATTTATTACCTAGCTATTTTCATTCTGGTGATGATGATCCTAATTATGTCGACTATTGATGATTTTGTTTTACTTTCCATTTTAGTGTTTTTTTTATTATTTACTTATATTTGGGTGGTGGGTGAACACGTTTGCTTTGTTTGCAATATATTATGTCTACCTGTGTTTTTCGTGTTGTGTTGTAACTTGTAATGTTTTGTATATTTTGTGCTTATGGACCCCCTTGAAAACAAGATGTTGCATCTCAAGTGGCTATCTTTTAAATAAATTTCACATTTCAAATAATTTTCTAGCTTGGTTTGGGCCTTTTAAGGTTGCAGATTTAAGCAAGGTGCAGATGTTTTTATCTAAATAACTTCCGTTGTCTTTGTTTTATTGTAAGAAACTATGAAGCATCCAGTTTGTTCCTCCAGACACACAGAGAGATGTTTAAGTGAACATAACTCCCATTAGCCTTATTAGCATGAGCAGGTTAACATAAACACGGGGCGCAGAGTAAACGTAGATTGTATATAGGGAGTGTTGTGTGTTGTGGCCGTCTCCGGGGGACACGCTGATCAAGGTGACATGTCTCTCTGGCCTCCACGGGGGGTGTCTGAGCTTCAGAAGGCCATGGGTGTCACAGCAGCATGACAACACAGCGGATGATGTCATCCTCCCCCCTCCCAGCTGGCAAACAATAAAACCTCCCCCAGCCGGCATCTGCTGAAAACTTAAACATGACCGACCGTCAGACCAAGTTACTGTCTCAGAGAAAACTACGGAGTTTGATGCTTTTACTGCTAGATGTCAGTGGAAACAGCCAGAATACCTGTGGACAGGTGTACAGTCTGATGGAGAGTTCCAGAAAAACCCGCACTTCGTTTAGCTTGATATGAAGGATACTGGAGATGTATCCTTCCTCTTTTCTCCCATAGTTCATTGCAAGCAAGTAAGAGCAGAGATGGCAGGCAGACATAAAGTCATGAGGAGGGCGATTTAACCGAAGCTTTTTTTTTTAACAGTACAGCGTGTAAAAAAAAAAGAACCTAAGTTTGTTAAACTGTCATTAAAATAATGCAATATGTAATATTTTTGGATTTTTAAGAAAATAATGAAGTGTTCACATGCTTTTTAAAAAAAACAAACAAAAAAAATAATTTAAAATGAGACTTCTGGCGGACATTTCCGTCTCCACTTGGAGTTATCTGAAGGAATTAGCAGCAGTAATGAAGCTTCGGGGACTGCAGCACTACGGAGATCCTCTCCTAACACACCAGGTAGGATGTCTCACTTCATGAAGGAAAAAACGGCTTCGTAGTGCGCAGCCTACGGAATGAGACACATTACATGTCAGCATTTTCATCACACGAAGCCAGTTTCAGCTGATTTTCCTTCTTTAATAGGGGGGTTCTTTCTGCAGACAGCCGTGGGTCAGTTCTGTCCGGCTGACACTATTTTTCGAGTATTTCCTGAAAGCCTTCACTCTTCACATATAAATGTTTTCAGGCATTATCATCTAGATGTGTGAAGCAAGAGCCGTGTTGTTGCTTAGTGTGCAAGGAGAGGAGGCGGGAGATCAGAAGTTCTACTTTTTGATTATGATTAAGTATGGTTTGTTTGTTGATTTTTAAAAATGTTATTTTCTTTCCAGAAAAAAAAAGCATTTGTATATATATGTTAAATCACATGTTCTTTCATATTCTAATAAACTTCAAATCATGCAACGCTAACGGGATTAATACCTAAGCAGGAGGAAGTTAGATGATAGAAACCATGACGGAGGAGTTTGCATGCTGATTCAACCTTTGACAGGATCAAAGTTCTCCATGTAAATCCAACTAACGCCCCCCTGTCATGTAAAATGCTCTACATCCACCACTCATCGGTAAACTCATCCATCCTGGACATCTCTCTGCCTGAGCACCAACCCATACATACAGAACAAACATGTTTTCCTCATCCTCACACTCCCAGGAATGAAATCCTCCTTCCCATCACACCCACACATCTCCACCCTCTGTTTTTCCAAGCCCCCCCTTTCGTCCTCCCGCCCTCCCACACATGAGCCCGTCCAAACTGCTTGAGCCACTTGCCTGCCAGCGAGGCAAGATGGCCCCGCAGCCCTCCAGCCAATCAGACAGCTTGGCTCATGCAGGAGATCACAGGCCAGCTGATCCAGCCTCCCGACTCCTTGCTTCATCTGCTCTTCTGGAAACTCGGGGACGAGCAGAACATCGCTGACGGAGCTCTGCGGGTTAAAAAAAGCACCGCTACCTTTCATTAACAGATCGAGTCTCACTTTCATGTCAGATTTAAGCTACTATCATATTAGTTAGTAGAAGGACTAATAAAAATAACGCGGGATTTTACTGTGGATGACGTGGCGGCAAACGTGGCTACAAATGTGCAAACACATGAACGAGATGTGCAAACATGCTGATCTATATGTGCAAACATGTGATCCAGATGTGCAAACAGTTTTGGAAGGTCTAGATGTGATTCACAGATGAACCAGATGTGGATAACATGAATCAAACACATGATTTACACCATTTAAACACCATGCAGATGTTGGTTCTGATGTTGCTGGGCAGCTGGCTGAACCGACAGGAAGTAAACAAACTCCACTTCCTGCTTTGTTTCTAATCGACTCTAGCATGAAAAACCACAGAAGAAGAAGAAGAAGCATTTCCACTGGATGTGGATTTTAATCTCTAGCATGCTACTTCACCTTCACGTGGACACACTTGCTTGGAGTCCGACTTTGGTTTCAGATAGTTGTCGTGGAGACAGGAACAGCGAATGTTAACTTACAGCAGAATGAAGGTTTACATGATAGAGGAATTATGTCATTCTGAATTAAATGTGGAATAAACCGTCCGCTTCCTACAGGATTAAGATTCATTCTTTAAAGCGGAAAGAAGCGTTTACTTTGTCGTTTTTCATCTCTTTAAAGCGGAATGAAGCGTTTACGTTGTCGTTTTTCATCTCTTTAAAGCGGGATGAAGCGT
>JBAMHT010000011.1:1031182-1042059 GCA_037177075.1 Craterocephalus fluviatilis
TAGTTTTAATTCTATGGTTGCAATCCATGGTTATGCCTAAAAACCTTTACAGTTGGAGATGTTCTTGCAGGCTCCACAACATGGCATTACCACATCCATCACACAGCAAACTGTTCACAATGAAGATGATGTCTCCCAGGAAGAATTCACACTCCACAGTGTTTGCAGGCACTGTTGCTTATCTGGGGGAAAACATGACAATGTCTCCAGCATTAAAGAAACATCAACTTTCTCTGGCTGTCTTTACTTTTTAAAGGACATCCTCTCCTGTTGGCGGTTGTAGTATTCAAGCAAGTGTAAATAATTGGGCTGAATGTCAGTGGGTAGCCTGCAGATGGAGACGAGGTATGGAACATCCATTTGTCTTCCATTATAAAGCCATAAACCATGGCTCTTCTTCCATGAAACTCAAAGGTAACTCAAGTGAACAGCTAAATATTATTATTCTTTTTTCTTATTATTATCATCATCATCATTATTATTATTATTATTGTTGTTGTTGTTGTTGTTGTTGTTGTTGTTGTTATTGTTATTATTATTATTATCATTGGGGCATTTTCCTGTGTTCCATTCATGTATATAAAAACACATGTTTTAAATTAATTTGTTGTCATCACAGAAATAAAGACAGCATAACAAACAAAGGTATGTCATTCAGTATCTTAGAGAATGATCATTCACACTTTAGTGGACTGAATGTCACTTGCAGTCTACATTTTGTGTTTTATTCATAAGCATTTCCCACTTTAGCAGGACAGGGTTGTCATGCTCACATGCTCACACAAAACATAGCATAGACTCTTTACCACACTCCCGTCACAGCTGTTGTGAAACGAAGGGTTCTGGTACAACAGCCTCCAACACTCCAGATACCCACTATTCCAAGTGAGTATCTGCTCAACAAAACAGAGGTAGGAAACAAAAAAATATGTAATTTCCTTAGAAAAACAAAACTTTTCTTTACATATTCACATAAATTAAAAAAAAAATGAAAATATTTCAAGCAAATGAAATTGTTAATTCAGAATAACAGAAAAAAATATAATCTCATCCATTTGATCTGTCCACAATGTACCCTTAGTGGATTTTATTCAACACCCCTAAATGTTTGGATGAAGCAAACTAGATCCACACGCCTCTTTGGGATCTGGGAAATGCTAAGAAAACATGTCTCACAATGAGTTTTACATCATTTTATCGAGAAAATAATTGCCTAATCAATCAAGAAGCTGTGCAGCAGACCAATTATTAATGATCAATCAAATGGCTGTAGCCATATGCAGCTCAGTTCTGAAATGAATTCCCTTCATAGCTTGTGAGAGACAGGATGGAATAGTTGTTATGCTTCAGTTGTATCATCATGACAAGTCATCAATCAGAGCGTTGTAGCAAATAATTAGATAGCGTAAGAGTTGACAACACATGACAGTCACACGAGACAACCTAAAAAAAAAAAAGGAAATAAATAAATATTGACAGCTTGTCAGTTTCACTGGACACGAAACACACTCATGGATTCAGGTATTCTGTTGGGCATCGAATAGAAAGTCATAATTAAGATGGCAGAGGTAAAAATGATTGGAAATAATACTTTTGGTGAATTTGGATTTCCGCTTTCTCACTAAATTTAAAAGATTCTGGCACAGCAGGTTTAAAACAGGCATTTAAACACACACCTGAAGGTGTCGATAGACACGCTGACATGTTACTAAAATTAGAAAGCAGAGTATATTTTTACCAATGAAGAGCTGGGTTTACCCAGTCACAGCCTGCAACAGCAACATGGGATCAAAACATCAAAGCCAGCTTTTACTGGTCACATCCAGATGTTCTTAAGCCAGTTCAGAACCATTAAGCCACAAAGTCTGAGCTCTTCTCTTTCTCAAATGCTTGAACAGACAGTTGATTATTTTCCCAAAACAGGTTTTCATTCTGTTTGTTCCTAACAGCTGTATGCTGCAAGGCATTTATCCCTCCAGGACTGTTTCATGCAATACTGGTGACTGGCTGTATCTCATCATCTGTTCCAGCATCGTCACGACATGTACGGTGAGCCATTTCCACTTCTGTCGATACATGCCGCCTTGGTTTTTATGTCCAGTGAAGGGTATGGATTTCAAAATGGGCCTATAGATAAAAGGTTCAATAAAAACAATGGAAAGACTCTTTTTTTGGTCACTGTTTATTTAAAGAACTCAAAGTAACGATTTATAGATTCCTAACGTTGTTTTTAAGGGGGTTTATTGAATCTGAGGGCCATTGGTGTAAACAAAAGGTTTAAACCAGAATCTTGGGCGTCTCAAGGACAGCAGACCTCAGTAGAAGATATTTTGTGACATGCATCAGTCAAACTATTACTATTATTACAGCATGAGGTTTTTCAGACTGTCAGAGATATTAAGGAGTTTAAGTTACACTTAAGAGAAAAACATGGTTTATTAACCCACTTTCAGTCTTTCTTTACTGGTGTCTCAATCTCAAAGTGAGGTGTTGTGATTAAAATTAAATGACCAATAATGGTTGCTCGGCAAGCCAATGTAAAAGATTGTGAAAATATTGTCTCAAATGAAAGTGATCGGCTGGGTTTTCCGTTCCTCATGTGCTGGCACACTCCATTCTTGCAGCTCACGGCAGAGTGCTTTGATCATGGCAGAGAGATTTTACGGGGAAGAAGAGGCGGCTTTGGCTACAGCAGGAAAAATGGCGTACTGCGAGCCAGCTGCCGTCTCTGACCAGCTGCGTTTGAGGATGTGCCAGATTAGCCACGAGCCGGGCACAGTGACAGTAACTGGCCTTAAAACAAGGCCCTTCAGGCAGTTGAGCAGTCTTTTCTGCAGAGGAGAATAATTTCTTTTGGGGTGAACTTCGAAGATCTATACAAAAATCTGCACTCACTCACACACACACACGCACACGCACGCACACACACACACACACACACACACACACAAACTTTGATGTTTCACAGAGATAATATACAGTTAGGTGTGTGTGCGCAGGTATTGGCTGCTATCGGCTGAATGATTCATAAAATATCTACATATTGATCCAACAAGCCTCATAATTACTTTATTCTGAGAAAAGAAGTATTTAAATAATAACATTTTGGTATTTTACTGAGACAAAACGATATTTTAGCTAGAAGCTGTAATGGCAAAAAGTTGAGATTCCTGGATCCAACTGTCATCCCCAAAATATGATCCCTTGTTCCTTTTCCATTTCAAGTTTAGATGAAAATCAGTCGAGAACTTTCTGACTCATGTCGTGTGCTTACATATAAATTTTATAGGTTCCTTCCATCGGCTCTTTGTTATCAATCGGCTTGTATGAATCAATGCACAACAATCAGATTGGTTAAAACTGATTGTGAAGCCCTGAGATGATGTTATGATACAAATAAAGTTACATTTAACTGAGGTTCTGTTTCTTAGTCCTGCATCATATTATGGGTATTATAAGTATGTGATCATGTACAGCATGTGTGTCTTGTATGTCCATGATATGCCTGATATCGGCTTTTAAACACCCCTGTATCAGTTTCTGCATCAGCCTCAATAATTCCGTATCGCTCTGATCCAAACGGAACAAAACTAGCCAACATCATGGTTTGATGTAAACATAGGGGGCAGGATTTCCCATCATTCCTTGCAGCACACCTGGGACTAAACTATCAGAGTGGGTTGAATTTAATAAAAACACCTGGATAAATGGAAGAATTCTCCTGATTGGCTGGTTTCAGTTCAGGTTTGATTCAATGTTTAAATCCAGACTCTGGTTTCAGACGAGTTGCAGGATGAGATTCGCTGCTGTGACTGACGTGGGCACATACCCTAAATATATAACCATTCAGTCAAGCCATGATTCAGTTCCATTCTCAATTTTTAGTTCTAGATTTCGATTTTTTGCAATTTCTTTTCTCCCCCAACAAAATTAATTTTAGTTATTTTATGTCCAAATGAATTGTCTTTTTCTTATATTTGCCTTTTTCTTTCTTTTTTAAAACCGTTACCTTCTATTGGCTGTTTTTCTTACGAAACTTAACACTGAACAAATCATTATGATAGATATGGAAATGATCACAAATCTTTTTATGAACAAAAGAAGTTGTAATAGTTTTGAACGTTATCTGCATTGATGCATTGCATGCTAATAGATTTTCCTTTTTTCTACATTGATTGGCATCTAAACCAGTTTGAATCGATTTTAAATCGATTTTCGATGCATCGTTACATCCCAGCACATACAGGTACTCCTGGGAAAATGAGAATATGCTGAAAAGTCTTTTTATTCAGGCAATTTAACATATAAGGTGAAACCAACACATTTTATGTACTAAGGACAGATGCAAGACTTTACTTTCAGATTTGTTTGTATTTAAATTCCACTTTTTATTGATTTCTAGGAAGTTTTTTTTTATTCTGTAGCTCCAAATTCTTATGAGCAAAATCTAAACAAATCAAAGCTGAAATTTTTGATCTGCAGACTCTTTGTCTATATGTCCACATTTCATCTTGGTCATCTTCATCTTTTCATCTTTCAACTTTTCAGGATGTTCTCGTTTTCCCAGTAGCACCTGTATCTGAGCTGCAGCCCTTCTCCTACAGGAAGCACATTCCTGCAGACGGCGAGGCGATGGCGAGGCGAGATGTGGAGCTTGGAGCTGCAGCCGGAGCGTCCGCTGGCTGCTGCAGGAGCTGCTCTCTGCTGCTCAGCCTGGCTCTGGGAGCTCCGCCGTGCACGGCCCGCTGTGACGAGGGCTTTACACAAGCTGGAGAATCTTCCATTCCTCATTATTTGGCAGGGCTGGGGGGTGGGGGGGCATGTAAGCCCCTCGACGTGCACCCTCTGCATCTAATCTCTCACAGTCAACAAATACGGCACATCAGATGCTGTTTTGGCTGCGGCCATCAGAGCGACTAAGTTCAGAGGATTTTCCGGGTTTTATGGTTGGGGGGGTGGGGGGTGGTTTGGGAGCGGCGGTGGAGGCGGGGGGGGGTAAAGCAGGTGCAGCACAATACGGTCCAACCCATTCCAGCTCCTCTGTTCCCCGGATGAACGGGGCCTGACTTGGCAGGGGCCGCCGCCTTGTGACGGGGCCATGCTGGAGAGGCTGGGGCCACCTGTGCCCCCCCCCACGGAGCGGCAAACAATAGTCTGAGTATGTCAGCACGGAACGTCAGCGGAGAGTCATCAGATGGACGTGAGCGTGACTGCAGATAGACGGGAGGAGTGGAGACGCGACAGGAGGATGAGGATGATGAAGGATGGGGGGGTGATGATGATTAGACACTCCTGCAGCTCCGCAGCATCCAGCTCCGCCCAAAACTTTATTTAACGTCTTCTCTGCTTCTGCTTCAGTCCTTTCCTTTCAGTCTTTGTAAAACTGTGATATCTTACAATATTTTATTGTTATTTTATCGTTTCCTCATGTTGTTGTTTATGAAGCCGTGGTTATTTTAAATAAAGTTATTTAGTTTTATTTAAATGTTTAAAGTAGGTCCAGCAGGTTTTGGATATTTCCCTGATTCAAACAAATGGATGGCTGCACAGGGTCAGTAAGCAGAGCGGCACCCTGCAGCTTTTACATGTTTCCTTCTCCAACATCTGAATCAAACGGCTGAATGAGCTCATGTGCAGCATGCAGCTCTGCAGGCTGCACACGTTTACATGATGCAGGTGTGTTGGAGGAGGAAAACACCTAAAAGCTGCAGGGCTGCGGCTCTGTCAGTGAGATCTGCTGCAGGTTTGCTGCTGCCGCTGCGTTCACTGACCACAATAACGCTGAATTACACCAATATTTACGATACAGATGACATTGAAAAAATAAAAAGTGCATTTCTAGTCTCAGCTGATGAAAAGGTTTAAAACTCCTGACCAGCAAACGAGTGCTTACTTCCTGCTACTTTCACCACTTTTTATCACAAAATTAAGGCCAGCTTGCTTCCTTCCCAACTTTCCCTGAAAGCAGGACTGTGGAAAAAGTGACTGATGCAATTAATGCTTGAAAGGCTGCATAATCACCCCAAAACATTCACCACAACCTGGGGCATGTATCTGTTTAACAGCGACATCTGCACATCTGCAGCTTTGACTGAGCAGGCTGCAGACGGGTCTGATCCACGACCACCGATAAACTCGGGATGGGAAAACTGAGTTGAAAAATTGAGTTGTTTTTTTTTTCAAAAATCAAAAATAGTTTTTTAATTTCACATTTATCATTATTTTTATTCATCTTTACTTGTCTTGTCGGGCAACAGAATGTCAGTCTGGCTGCTGTGTTGTTTTTGTAAAATTTTTTGTTTTTTCTCCACAAAAATCTGCAATATCAAAGAATCCCAATTTAAATTGAATCGGTATCCAAAAAAATCGTAAAAGAATCGAAACAGGAGGAAAGCGTATCGTCCTGGAACACCGATACACCTTGTGCAACTGCATATCCAGCTAACATGGAGCTCCTGCAGCTTAACAATCTGCAACTTGTGTTTCTATTTAATCACAGCAAGTTTGCGATGAGTCTCCGTCAGAGTTTTTGGGAGAGAAAACAGAAAAGTACCAGGAAATAAACACAGCTGATGGAGTATTAGCTCCTTTCCAAATGTTTGTATTGGCTTGATGTATTAATTGATTATATAGTGTGTCATATTTACAATATGAAAGAGAAAGCATGCATGGAAGCAGGTTACAGAGAGAATCTCCCATCTGGACTGGAGCGTGAAAACACTTGCAAAGCATGAGAGTTGTAATCCAGTTGCAAGATGCTTATTTTGCAGTGATAAGCTACAGGCTTTGAAAGATTTTAGTACCAGAACAGACTTTTCTTCCTTTCACAGTGGAGCTTTGCAGCCGTACAGTAGCTCCGTTAATCCAGGCTTTACTTCCTCCCACAGCAACATCATCACTCATTAATCTAACACTTGTCTGTTGTTTTGATGAAAATCTGGCTGAGCTGCAGAGTAAATGTGCAAAGCCCATCCAGCTGTGCACATTCCACTCCTCTGCTTTCATTCCACCTGACCAGGACCAGGCCGGACCCGTTTTCCCACAGAGACCGTCCTCTGAGCTTCTGCTCCATGACAGCATCACATCCAGGATGAGAATCGGCCGTTCCACATTGTTAGATGGGTCATTCTAACCTTTTCTTGTCATTGTGAACTAGGGATGCACAGATCCTGTGTTTTGGGATTCCAGTCCGATACAGATACCTGTTTATCTCTATATCCCCTTTCTCTCTATGTGTTAGGGTTTTTACATTTAGAAAATAGATATCTCACAAAATAAGCCAATTGGAAACAATGAATTTTAATAGAAAATTCAAGTAGCTTAATTCTAACGAAAACAAACAGAATCACTGTTATGTTAAATATAAATTAGCCACCAGATGGCAGAGATATGAGATATGTTTAGAGAAGCAGCTCTTAGCTATTATTATGCTGTTTTTTTAATGATTTTGTGTTTGATTGTAATTGTATTGTAATTCTTATGTTGTATGTAAAGCACCTTGAATTGTCTTGGACCTGAAAAGCGCTATATATAAACTTGCCTTGCCTTCAAAGAAAAAGCGACAACTCGGTGAATATCTTCTACATGGCATCACTTACAGAATAAGGATTTATTTATTTGTCCTGGCAGCTACTCAAAACAATTATTGAAATAAACTGAAACTTTTTTTAAGTGTTCGTAAAAAAACACATTTATGCTAAGCTTTGGCCTTTTTAGACAGAAATTTCATCTTGGAAGGATTTCATGCAAGCTTCAGGGCTCATCATAGTGACTCCAGTGGTCCGCTCTTGTCTTTATACGGCGGTAAATGCCATTTTAATTCTCCGAGGTTGGGTCATGGGGGCAGCAGCTGAAACGGTAGCCCAGACTTCCCTTTCCCTAGCCACATCTTCCAGCTCATCCATGGGGCGTTCCCAGGCCAGCTGACACCAGGAAGGTAGCACACCTCAGGCCACATCAGCTGCCTCCTCTCTGCAAACTCCTCCACTTGGTGCAGGATCTCCTTCCCCACCCGGCGGGGACACTCCACCCTTTTCCAGCTTTGACCCATGGAGTTGCTGATCCTCAGCCGCTTCACACCCTTGAACCGCTGCAAACTGCTTCAGGAGGAGTGGAAGATCTCATCCCAAAGAAGCGACCAGGACTAGATCATCCAGCTCCCCGGCCCCCTCAGCACCCTGGCAGCACATAGAAATCCTGTCCATAAAAGTTAACAAAATCTGTGACTACAGGCATCTCTTTAGACACTGCAGCTGCCCCAGTCATGAGAGGAGTTCACAAGGGTCAGTTTAGGGGCCTCTCTTTTTCTTATTGACTGTGGTCAATGCAGGAAAACTTCTGCTCCCAACATCAGAACTTCTACCGTCCGTTGTTTTCTCCGAGGCATCCTTCTACATGTGCATATGTTTTGGTTGGACCAAGACCTACATTTTTAGGAGCACTAGAGCTCACTTTCTTTTTTGCTTCAGAGTTCAGTTGCACATTCACACTTCCCCAAATAAATTGCACTTTCCAAGCAAACGAATTAGGATTTGAATAAAAAAAGCTGGTGTGAATTAGAGATGCGCGGATTACTTATTTTTTCATCCGCAACCGCAAATCTCCATCCACACGCACGAGCAATTTTTTACCAATTTTCAAAACGTTACTCGCTTGCCATCCGCAGAGTAGTTTATAGATGTATTTAATTTAAAATCTTAATTTCTCGACACATCATCCGCCTGATCCGCGCATCCGCGTGTGCAACCGCAATCTGCGCATCTCTAGTGTGAATGCACCCCAAACACAAATGAAACTACTGTTATCCATAGAAGAAACAAATAAATTTAGTTGTTGGACTGAAAACTATTTTTTTTACCTTAACTGTTACTTATTTGGACACAAACAAGGACAACAAGTCAGGCATATTGCACAAAGCTGGTTGGTCTGTTCCAGCACGCATGTTATTATGAACGAGATGCCTAAAATAACAAAAATGTGCAAACATGGAAAAATAATGGAAAAAGTGAAAACATGTGTAAAACCAAGACTGCTTTGCATTAGAGCGATGGAAGAAAAAAAGCTGCAGATATGAGGACCTGGAATGTGTTAGTGAGACTTATCCTTAGATTGGAGGACTAAGGCAGCTAAAGTCATGTGTTTTGTAGACCTTCAGGAAAATATTAATAAATAAAAAAAAGAACAGAAAAGTGTGAGAGATTCTTTACGTTGCTGGGTGGTCTTACTATCAAAACTTATCAAAGAAAATTCATGGTAATTTAACACTTTCATGATGAGGATTTTGGGTGCAGAGAGAAGAAACGCAAACTTCTTACAACTGCATAATTGTTTGCAATTTGTTGCAGATGGAAGTACACAAACAGGGCATGTTTAACCTGCGTATAAGCACCACTCCGATAAATGCAGAACAGAAAATTGCCAAATAAAGAATGAATGAAAAAAAAAAAGCTGTACATGCAGCCCAGTCAGCGTGTGTGAAACAAGATACAACATACACGTCCACACATGTGCAAATGCTGCCTGGAATACATCTGCCTAATGTAAATACACCAATGAGGTCAAGCCTCGTCAAACTGCATTAAGATTACCTGTTATGTAAACAGTTTCAAAGAGCAGAAGTATTAAGAGGACAAATGTGGGTTAAATTTTAAACAGAAAGGGGCTCAAAGGAAAATAAACATCTTGCAGGTCCAATTTTTCAACAAAGCAACAAAGTGCCCACAAGCTGGGAAAAAATCACGTCAGCAAAATAAGAGTCCGAAATGCACATTGTGATATTTAGCTTGATTTTGTTATGGCAGTCATGTCTGTATACAGGACAACACATGATGGGTTCACTTTTAAAAGGTTTCCTTGAAAGACTAAAGCTCTCCGAGGGGTTGAAGTTATGACAAGCTAATAGACAGAGCTTTTATCATGCAAGTGTTTACACAGCCAACATCCAGAGGGAAAACTTTTGGTGTTACTACTTCTACTCCCTTCCATGCACTTCATATGATCTCATAATTGCAAAGCCCACAGGGGCAGGTAGACTGAGGTCAAACAAACTCCCTTTTGTTCTCCAGCATCTTGGAAGTGAATCATTTGAAGTCTATCAGCACCAACGCTGCCTGCAGAGCAAAGCCGAGCGCCGGACCTCCAATGGTACACAATCGATTCATCATGTGCAAAAAGACCCAACACTTTCCTGGCAAGCAGAGGGGCCTTTCACTGCACAGCTAAGTTCCATTAGAAAGGAAAGTTCTAGCCATCTGTGAAAAAAGATCCCTGCTCACCCAGTCAGATTCCCAAAGTGGCTCGATTTCTTCTCCAGAAAATAAAACAAGATCAGGAAGCTTCAGGAGGAGACGTTTTCTGGCCGAGAGCCTCGGACTTGGAAGTGTGAACATTCATCCGAACTGCTTCGCACTCTGTTGGGAGGTGCCCCGGGGTCTACCGGGGGTCACGTTCCGATGAAGCCAAACAGATACTTTCTAGTCATCAGCTGCACATGGAGATTCGCTGTGAAAGGAGCAGCGCAGAGCTGTGCTGCACCTGCCGGCTTTAGTGGATACAAACACGTCTCAGGGCAGATGAAGGACAAACAGACCGCTACAGTGATCGTCCCGACTCCAGTATTACCGTGGTGTGGCAACCGGCCACAAAACAACTCCAGACACTGGAAATGTAGCATTAAACTAGGTGTTTACTTCATAACTCTTGCACACACCTCTAGAAAACACTGTTGATGAACCACTGCTGCTGCTGCTCTATAGCACACTAATCCCCCTTTTCCAGTTTAAACCCGTTTAAACCCGCTTCTGATGGCAGCAGTGGCGTGTTGTGGGTAAAATTACTGAGGAAGCTCGCCACATGCATGGTTATTTATATATATATAT
>JBAMHT010000011.1:1048015-1060434 GCA_037177075.1 Craterocephalus fluviatilis
TGTGGTGTTTTATAATAAATGTTTTGTGTGTTTGTGTGTGTGTTTGTGTGTGTGTGCTGTGCACGTGCCAGGGCGGCTCCGGCCCCCTCCTGCAGGGTGCCACATATTAAAAGTCCCTGATGAGGCTAATGCAGGAGGAAATGGGTTTGGCATGGCGCCCGTGAGAGGTGCAGGAGGAGGCTGGTCTGGGTCTGAGCAGAGATCTGAGTGGAGGATGGAGAAGGAAAACAAACGTGTTTAAACCGGTTCCACTATTATTTTTTTCTTTTTTTATTATTATTTTTCTCATCTTTTATCTCACTGTCAGCTCAACACCTGGTATATAGGTTCCCGGTGCTTTCCCCCCTAATATAAGGGTCAGTGTTAGGTTTAGAGCATCCCCTTACGTGTGTGTGTTGATGTTTTCCATTTGCGTATTTATGCATGTATGTGACTTTTTTTTTACTATTTTGCTCTGTTATCTGAAAAAAAGCTCAATAAATATCATTTGATTGATTTGCAGCTAATATTTCAGACAAAAAAAGAAAAAATATCCCAATTCAACCAAATCAGCCTCTAATATTTCTGAGACACGATGGCAGCCTCTTTTCTCTTTAAGGCTTCATCAGCAAATGAGAAGCTGCAGCTGATGACGCGGGCTGCCAACATGCACGCCACCGCTGACATGATTAACTGCAATTACCACAAAGGTAAAACAAAAGCTTTGATGGGATATGGAGCCTAATCACACTCACAAAGGGGATAATTGTGCAGTGGCTTGATGAATGAATCATTATTACTTTCTCTCACGGTTTGGGCTTATTTCATCTCAGTGCACCAACATCTGGAGCTGCTTCTTCTAACAAACATTTCAGCATCAGACTGTCCTTGTTCTGCTACAAAGTCGTGTTTATTTCGCCTTAAATTTGCATTATTTTTGGTAAGTGGATGTAAATACAGTAGAATTTGCATAATTCTTCACCTGAAAGTGAGATTTTCTCCACTTTTGGAGGCTGCTTGGGGATTTAGTTCTGCTTATGAAGCAGAGCTGCGGGTAGATTTACACCAGAAATAACTCACAACCAAAATCTGTCTCCTTGTTCAAAGTTAAATCTGATTTTACAGCAAAAACTCCAGCTTTAAATCTCACCTGGAGAAAAGTTGTTATTTACGATGCAGTAAACTAACAGGGTGGAAGCGGGAGCGAGCGAGGGAGCGGGGAGCTCGGCGATAAAGCATCCTGTTAGCTGCACTGAGGAAAATATGCTTATGTTAATACAAGCAGTAAATAATGTGATCATCGGCCAGCGATGCTGGAAATATCAGCAGCGTGAAGCAGCCTGGAGCTACGCGGACTGCATGGAGGCGTTTGTGTGCTCGTTCGTTTCGAACTGGAGCTGCAAACTGTGAGAACTGGGTTAATGTGACCTGAGCACAGAAGACATGAGCAACAACACGCGCTGGGGTAGGCCGACCACAGCACACACACCGAGCACACACACCGCCTCGCAGGGAGACATGAGGAGAATCAGGAAGCAAAAGGTTTTTTCTCACCTTAAACAATCTGTAAGGTTTGAACCAGAGGCATCAATTTTACACACTGCAAATCTTACGCAGTACTTTTTCTCATTTCTAGTCAAAATATCTCAACATGCTTAATATAAGACGCAATCAGCTAAAGAGCAACATGTCAGTGAGATGCAGGAACTTGTTTTAAGACAATCGGGAGGAAATACGACTTTTGAGCGCCACAAACTTAGAATGAGACACAAAACTTCACAATACTGGTAAAATATAGCAAAGACAAGAAATCTTTTTTTTGCTTATTTCAAACAAAAATACCCAGTTTTAATTTATTTTTCTTATTTTTGGAACGGCTTTTGTTACAGTGTGAATCAAAATCTACAAACTAAACAGTTCATTGGTGAATTTGTCACGCTGTCTGACTTTAAACATGGATCTTGTTTTTAGTCATTTTAACTGATTTCCACTTATTAACTTAGCCCAAAAGGTGAGAAACGAGTATTAAATGGGTTATTTCCTTCTTGCCTCTTGAAGTGGTTTATGCTGCTACATTTATAGGGAAAATATGACTACTGACAGCTCTGTCTGCATGGTGGAAGTGGTGTTGGCAGAGAAAGTTTTTCAGGAGAACAAGCCACATCCTCAACCCTGCAGCTCATCCTAAAAATGCATTTTACCTAAAACTTAGAGATAAACATGGAGGAGATGTGCTGACATGTTGGACGGTTCCTTTGCTTATCCATGATCCATGATGTCTCATCATGTTTAACATTTAAACAACAGAAATGGACCGATTGAAATTTTTCTTTTTGGATGTCTTCTCTCACTACGAAGTCATTGTTCGCTGCTCAGCATGACAACCCTCCATCTTCTCGGGTTATGGAGCCTTTCTCATTCTGAGAGCTGCTGACTCACCTCGCTGCTGCCTTCGGGGTGAGACTGTGCCTTCATCGTGCTATCAGCTAGCTCCTACACGCCACAGACTGCAGCACAAAGTATGATATATGAGGTATCTCTGTACTATCCGGCTAAGTAAAGCACTCATTGTGACGTAGCATGAGTTTAAATGCATCCTGCTGCATCCCACACAGGAGAATCTCCACATAATCCGGTCCACATGCGCACCAGACAGTACAACCTACAAGAGGTTTGCAGCAGAAAGCATCGAGAGCGAGCAGACTGCCTGTTTATTCTAATAATATCTCAAGTTCAGTTCAACCTTATCTATCAGTCAAGCAGCGTCCTGGCAATGCAAAATACTGACCGGTGAGTGGGAACAACTCAGCGCTGAGAAACTAAGGACCAAATATTTAACTGGAAAACTTTTAATGTACCCTTATTGAGGTTTTTGTTTCAGTATCATCTGCTACTGGAGCACAGTATGGCGTCAAAGATGAATGGCAACAGGTCAGGAATAAGTGTTTACCGAATCTACTGGTAGGATTTCTATTGATGCAGCTCTAATCCAGATGTGGAACCCTGCGTTGGCACTGGGATGTAAAACATGGAAAAAAGCTGTAAATGAGTAAAAATCACGGGTCAGTAAGTCTTTATTGCACTCAGACACCTCAGAGGCATACATGTTGCAAAATCCTGGAGTTTCCCACAAAAGCAAAGCATGTGCTGAGTGTAACACCCAGAGCCATCACATCAGAACATCTGGAGTCTGCTTTCTATCAGCGGAGTCTGCCCTAATCTGCTCTGCCTTTCTAATGCGCGTCATCAACAGATAAGAAATAAGAAATATGAACTCCAGTCAACTTTAGTTGACCTGAGAGCTGGGAGAAGGATGGGGGGGGGGTCGGCGGGGGGGGGGGGTCGTTGGCATTCTGACTCCAAGGCCCTGGAGTGAAACTAGCAAGTTTGGCAGGCCGGCGCTGCCTTCAGAGGCGCTCGCAAAAAGCAGCTTTCTGCGAGGAGGCAGGCTCCACCGCTCCGTCTCAGCGGAGGCTAATCTTGGGCCGCCTGTTTGTTTGGGAGCGGGGTGTGAACGGCACACGAGTCCATCAAATCAATTAGAGTCTTCTGCAGACACGAACTGGCTTGGTCTGGGCGGAGGGAGCTCGGCCCGATCGTTGGTGAGGGGTTATGTGAGTGTCGCCACAGCCAACAGTCACGACTCGTGTACTCACAACAGCAGTGTGAGCTCGGGGAGGGGGGGGTGAAAAGCCTGCATATGGCCAGAGCCAGTGTGTCACATTTGGGCTAGAGTTCACGTTGGGCTCAGATGCTCACACCAATGAAGTGGAGAGGATTGTCGGCTTGCAGAACCGCATGTGTTTGAGATTTACCAGCTTAGGAGCGGCGGGTAGAGAGCTGCTGTGTGTGACATGCAGGCCATGTTTCTGTTTTTAACTCGCCGTCTGTGCAGGTAGATTTAGTCTTTAAATGCTGAATCTTAAAGAAAAGCTTTAAATGTTTGGACATTTCCTTTAAACTGAGTCAAAAACGTGTGCAAATGAAAGGATGGAAACAAGACAGAGAGAAGTATTTAGAAGAAGATGAGCGTGGCTTCTTCCCTGCACCATCCCAACGCAGAGAAACAACATTTTACAAGATTTTATTTCCCGCTTCGAGGCATCAGGTGACATCTGTGCTTCGCTTCACAGCCAGGAGATTCATATCAACACAATGACAAAGAAGATTTTCAAAGGAAAAGAAAAAGTGGCAGAGCAAGAAGTAAGAAAAGAGTCAGCATGGGCCTGACTTTTACTGGCTGGAGGCGCTCGGAGAAGAGACAGGAAGCAGATGATGCTGAGGAAAGCTGCCAACGGTCCATAGTGATGCTGAAGTCTGGTTTTGGAGGGATTACCACATAAACAACAAGCCCAGCGAAACATTTGATGAGCGGATCCGCTGAAAGACGGATGGAAACAAGTTGCGGCTGGAAACTGTTGCATTCAGGCTCCCAGCAAGCCGCTGGGAACGGAACAACTACCCACATCAGCGAGTTCACAAACATGCAGATGTACAGAATTTAACACAAATTCAACAATCTGCCCGTCTCCTGAAGTAAACATTTTACCAACTGGGCCGTTTGTTATTACTGTCACACTGACTTGGACTGGTTTTAACTGGATTAAAATGCCATGAAAGATAGAAATAACTGAATCACTGTAAAAATCTGTTAACATTTTGATGCATCAACGTCTGCAATAAAAGTGACTGAACTCGTGTAACTGCAGTAAAGCAGAATAAATACTTCACATCTTTTATATCTTGGAGTTTAAATCCCTTTAAATGCATTTCTACCAACACACAGGCCAACAGTGAAACAGCAGCTGAGAGGATATCAGCCGATAATGTGGGCCTGAAGTATCCAGTTAACACCTAAACCGTGGAGAGCCACATGGGGAAAGAAGTTTCCATCGCTGCTCTTTTGCTTATTTCAATCTCTGCAGTAACACTGATGGCGCTGATTAATTAAGCAGGTTTTCATTCGGTCAACACTCGTTTCAACCTCCGCTGCTGCCATGAGCACAAATCTGAGCGCAATCTGTATTATGTTAATTTATTTGCATATGTTGGTGAGTACAGACATTCACAGTTGCCTGAAGCGTCCTCTCAAACACTCCGAATTAAGCGTAATTATTCAACAGTTTGGAGCGGCTCCATTCTGTTCTGCACGGCATTAAAAAGGCTGAAACTGCTGCCGCTCTGCTGACGGCGAGGTTAGTGGCCATGCATGTGGTAACAATCTGCATCCTGCAAGTCTCAGGAGGAAATCTGACCAGGAGGACGCACATATGATGCTACATAAAGCGGCCGAGAGCATTCTGTTGGATTATCCACTGAATGTTAATGAGCGACGCCTCATCCTGTAGTTTTAGGACTATTATTATCATTATTATGATGCATTTTTCAGCGCCGCGTGTCAACATTATTTCTTTTGAAGGAAAACGCCAGCTGTCTTGTTTTGACCGTTTGCTTTTTCCGGTCATGTGATTGTTGGGAGATGCAGTCCGACTTGCTCTGCAGCTTCCGTATTTTACCAACAAAGCCAACAAACAGGAGTTTATAGAGATCATCAGCGCAGCATCTGCACGGGAAACGTGTTCAGACGCACACTTGTCTGCAGAAAGATTCCTACCTCCCATTAACGAAGGAAAGACCAGCCGTCTCTGAAATGAGCTGAAACTGACTCAACTAATGGTAAATAAAACTTTAATGAAAATCATGTTATATATTTCTCAAAAACAAGTAAAAAAGCAGAGAAATTAATCTGGGCTGAACAATCCTTTGAGGCCATCACTGCTATCAGCTGTTTTCAGACTTCCACACCTGCCCACAGGTATTCTGGCAAATGTATTACTTTTTTCAGACTCCACTTATTTGAATTACTATTAAGAATTTTGGCTTTTTTTAATGGAAAGAGATGGATCGTTTTGCAGTCAGATGTATTTCCGAAGTGATAATGGCAACGTTTGTTAACTCAGTGACTCTCAAACATGTATATACACATGTACACATACTGTATATATATATATATATACTTATACACATTATTGTGGCTTCCTTCTCCTTTAGCCGCTGAGAGTGGCTGGGTACTTTTTACTAATTCCTGACACGCTTTCGTCCTTTATCCTTTAGGCCCATGTACAGAGACGCCGGATCCTTGATGATGCTTTTAACTAATTTATTCTCACAACGTAACTCTATACAGACAGCATGGATATAACTGATGGTAGGTTGACTGAAAATAAGCCGGGATGACAGCGGAGAAAACGACACAAAGTAAATTAAAACAAAAAGTGAAGCGAAGCGAAGCAGTCAACAAAAAATTACAGCTACCCAGCTGCCTCCCCAAACATTTTCCACCAGGTAAAGGTGCACCTATGTAAACTTTTGCACCCACTCTCACATGTTTACTCACAACCACGCCCACACACACACACATACACTCACACATATAAACATAGTGCTCCCCAAACCACATGTTTTCTATACACATTTTTATATTTTCTGGGAGTGACGAGACTCGTAACGTTGCCAACGCTTGTCGCAACCTGAAAACGAGCCTTCAGCTCTTAAGAAACCTCCGGGTCATGTGACGGAGGGCGTCCATATTATCTCACAGAGTAAAGTCCTGGTTAAACATCATATCTGCAGCTGTGGGGAGAAATAAACAGTTTATTCTAGCACCTTCCCCATAAATCCATTTAAACTAAGAATCTGAAACACCGAATCTGAAATAGTTACCAGAAAATTCCAGCTGTGTGTGTGTGTGCTTGCGTGCGTGCGTATGTGTGTGTCATTCTGAACCGACACCGGGCCGTAAAGAAGATGTGAGATTAAAGGAGCAACAGCCATCAGGCGCAGGGCAGCATCTCGTGTACTTGACCTGTCTAATTAACTCAAATATTCTTCCCCTGAACTCCCAGAGGCCTCTGAAGCAAAAAACCTGCACACACACACACACACACACACACACACACACACACACACACAAGCAAATATTCCACACACAGAGGCCCCCTGTCCTCTTTGCTTTCTCCTCAATAGCTCTGGCTTCATTAGCAGCGGTTTGCATCATCCCCGCTGAAAACGTCACATGTCATCAGTGACTCCATTCTTTATCACTTCCTGCACTACAGACAGTGTAACCTTCAGAAACCTGCTGCCCACAGTTTTACGTCTTAATTAGGAGCACTGTCAGAGGCGGCCAGCGCCCTTCGTCCCCGATGTGAACGGACAGAGAGGGACGGGAGTGAGAAAGACGGAGGCAGAGGAGGGCAAAGTCAGACGCCAGCAGACAAAAGGCGGCGAGAGGGAAGAGAGAGACATAAAGGAACGGGTGAGGAGGGAGAGGAGGCTGGGGGAATATTTGCTGGAGACGGATAAATAATGCGACAGAAAGTGTGAGGAGCAAAGTTTGGCTGCTGATGATGAGGGAAAGACAAAGAAATTATTTTTACCTGCAAAAAAAATAAATAAATAAAAATCACTGAAGTAAGAAAATGCTTTGCATCAACCCTTTAAAGTCAAACGTATCATATCTGATTCATAAAGTTTAACATATTTGCATCACTTAATGATACAAACTGCTGAAAATCCTGCAGTTTACCGATACTGATACTGATACCGATACCGATACCAATCTGTGGTCCAGAAGCTTATTGCATATTTTCCAGCAGATTGTGATCTTTGTGGATAAAAGCTCCACATGTTGTAAGCTGCTTCCTTAGGACATAATAAAGGATTTCAGACCAACTCAGATATTTGTAAAATCCATATAACATACAGAAAGTGTTTTTTTTATACTTCAGGTGAATCTGATCTGAATATGATTAAACCTCCAAACGGATGTAAAACAGAGAATCAAGTAGCGATACACCCTCTATGAAGTGTTGCACAATATAGGTGGATTAAAAAAAAAAAAATCGGTATTAAGTTCATGTAAGGAGCGCTGTATGAAGCAGAAGATTTAAGCATTAAGTTGTTCCCACATAATAAGCCAAACTTTAAAAATGAGAGATCAGCTGGAGAAAAGCTCAGCTCAGAAATGTTTCACACTACGCTGCATGTTTATTTCTATTGTCCATTATTGTCCTTTTACCATTATTGTTCATCACAATAAAGCTGTTATTGATCAAACTTCATGTTCTGTGACTACAATAATATCAAAAAACAAAAACTTAATCACATTTGAAGTAGTCTTGCAGTTTGATATTTAAAACAGATATTTGACAAGAGATCCAAGGCTAAAATTCAATAACTGGGCCGAACCCTCATTCAAAAACTGGCACTTTTATCCTTAAGGTAAAAGGTAAATATACCCAAGAAAGGTGTTAATATTCTCCAATATTCTGTTAAAGGGCCAAATAAAGACTTTAAATGGGAAAAATGGGATTTTCTCCAGTGTTTATTCAGCTTTTTATTTTTGTATTTATTATTAAAAAGGGACAGTGCATGTTTATCATGTTAACACGCAGGATTACAGCAGCCTTTTCCTTCCTTTGTCGCTTAGGTACAAATAAAAAACAACGGTAAGGACTCAAATAATCAGAATGAGCAAAATCCTAAAAAGACACAATAAAAACATAATTCATCACAGTCCAGAGACAGATGGACTCTGACCCATCGGCTCCATGTGAAGGTGTTATTAAAGCACAGTGTTAAGTCCCATCGCATGATGTTAAAGTGCTTGGAGGAATTTAACCTTTTAAAGTCCAACCCAGGAAAAATGGGGAGAAAAGTCAATTTCTTAAAATGTGAAGTCTTTATTTTTGCCTTTTGAAATGTTCTTTGCATAGTTAATTACTATAGGATATGTCAAAATGAATACAGTGTAATCGTCTGCTTCCTGGTGTCTCCTGGGGGCCAGAAAACAACTATCCGACTGAACACTGCAGGGTCTGGATCAGCTTTTTTACCATAAAGTGATGCAACATGTCTCAGAAACTGCAGCATCAACTATGATTCGTTTGGCTTTAAAGGCTTAAAGCAAAGTCGAGCTTTTAGGTCTGGATTCTTCCTCGTCTGAGTGCCGATGCGGTGCGACTGGAAGCAGGAAATGTGCCATTAGAGCGAGATTAAATGGCCACAGCTTCACCCAGAAATACAGTGAATTCGCTGGAGATCAGCAGCAGGCAATTAATCGCAAGGTAAGAAAAAATAAGCAGCAACTATCAGGCAGTTCTGCCAATTTTCCCTGTGTAATAGTTCTTGAAGGTTCATTTTGTTTCCAGAGACTTCTTTATTAATCATTTTTATTACTTTAGGTTGTTTGGTTTTCTTTCATTATAATGGGTCTGAGACGTTTCGATTTATTGTTTAATTTCATTAAAATTTCTTCTGGTTCCAGTGAAAATATTTTTTACAAATGGATCTTTATTGATTTTTTAAAGAGTGGAGGCTGCTCGTATCCATATATTAGCTGAAAATGGTCTCAAAAGAACGACAAGATGACCTATTATCGTTTATCGCAGTATTTTCTGAGACAGTTAATGGCAAAGAGTTTTGTTCTGAAATGCGTGAAAGACTGTTAAATGAGGGGAAATGGATGCTGTCACGCTCCCCAGCAGAGAGGCAGGGGGAGGATTTTCGTGCTGAAGAGAAGCAGGAAAAAGTGGAAGTGTTTTGGCTTCTAGCTCGGCGAGAAAGAGTGAAAATCCGGCTTAGTGGCGAAAACACTGGAGACGCTTGTGTCCTCAGTTTGGGGACAGCTGACGGGTTAACACTATTAAGACTGCAGAGAACACAGGACTGAATGTGCATCTGTGCTCCTCAGCGGAGGGATTGAACACAGCATTGGAGGCATTCGCTCTGAGACACAGATACATAGACAGACGGACCACAGAGAAGCAAAGACACGGATCACAAACACATTCTTCTCTCTTTTCCACACTTCTATGCAGGCTTTATCTGTGTGGGGACTCCTCAGCAAACAGCTTTCAGACAAATTCAAGATTTTACCAAATTAAAATTCATCATTACAGTCTCATCTACACACTAACACACACTCACTGGTGCACCTGATCAGCAGATATTTAATCAGCCAATCACATCGCAGCATTTAATCATATAGACACGGTGAAGGAAGTCTTGTTTCTAAAGGTTTAGTTATTCTGCACATGTTCCAGTTTTTCCTGCAGAAGCACATTTAGTTGTCATGTAGATGTTGAAGAGCAGCGGCACCAACATGGAGCCTTGGGGAACTCCACAGGTCAGACGTATAGCTGTGTATAGACATGTATTTGCAGATATTCTGCAACCTGCACAATTTTTACCTGTAGCATATCAAGATTTCCAAATACTGTATATCGACTTTTCTGGATATATTTCTGAGATACAGAATAAGGGAATATATTTGTTTTTTTAGCCGGTTTTGAGTCAAAAGTATCTCATTTTGCATTTTACACAACTGTATTTGTGTTATGGTAAATTAAAAAGCATTTTTATTTGTCTTAAACTACATCTACTTTAATTTCAGAAAACTATTTGAATGTGAACATGCTGCTGATCCTTAATAAAAGTGCATTTAGCATACAAGGCTGTAAATTAGAACTATCTCTTAGAAAGAGATATGGTTGACAAGGATTCGTGGAAATGCAGAAACACGCATCGGCTTCCGAACACATCATCCACTTTTGATGTGATGCTATCAAGTCAATACGAAACAGAAGCTCTGAGGAATCTATGACACCAAGAATTAAGGCGGCCTAACCCGGTACTAAAAGGTGGACCTGATAAATTAACATCTATTACTTTGTAGTTCCCACCAGCCTCGTGGTTCATATTTGTTATTATGAATCAAACAAATAAACAACAAAGACCAGAAGAAAGCTGGAGTGTTTGGTTGCAAAGTGTTTAAAAAGCCATTAGAGCACTTAAGCGTTAATCAAATCTGTATCATCATTAGTCAGGATAATTGAAGAGGAGACAACCTATCAATTGTAAAAGATCACACTGTCATTAAGGTTAATAAGCTGTTTTATAAACTCCAGTCATTAACAGCGCACACATCTATTCTAATAATAAATGACATATTGATAAAATATGTGGTGGAAGTGGCGTCTTCTGTCAAGCTGCTGTAAAGCGGACGAGTGAAGGTCTCAGCTGGATCCCGATGCTTCGTACTGAGGGCGAAGAAGAAAAGACCCACATCTGGAAGCGCAGCACAGTGTTGGTTTTATCAGTCACATCTGCAATCATCACTGAACCAGGAGGATTGGTTCCCGCTCCAACAGCTCCAGCCGAGCGCCATGCGTACCCGCAGCAGGTTCGAAGCCCCCCAGCAGCAGTTTCCTCTGACACCAGCTCACCCGACGCGAGTCGCGGGACGAATTAAAAGGTCAAAGACAAATTAAAATGTCTTTAACTGGCGCCGGAGCCCACACTTTACCACCAAGGAGATCATGCTCCAGCTCATTAGCATAATTAAGCTCACACTGAAAAAATGATAGAAGCCTGAGTCTGAAGGAGTTAACGAGGTAAAGCCAGTAATTGGATGAAGAGCGAACCTTTCACAGCCGCTGACATGGATACGGATAATTGACTTAAACGCTCGCTGATCACCAAAGTTTCCATCCAGAGGAAGATAATTAGCATGGTAGGCGTGTTGCTGAGCCTGGGAGGACAGCGCTGGTCCAGTGTGGGACTCCATCCATGGGCTCTCATTTCACACGATGTTTTATTTCATTCATCAAATATTTATCTGTTCTTTGGTGACTTTCCCTTATGAAACAAAACGTTTGTCATCACTTTAACCGATGAGGTGATGGATTTTTAAACTCAGCTCCTTTCAAAGCTAAATAATCTGCTGAGTAACATAAAGTCAATGAGCGTATTTATATCACACAATGAAACTAATGAAAACACATTAATGAGTCAGCAGAGTCAGAATCAGCTGAAATCAAAGCTCCGAGCAGATTTCCTCCTCAGATGATGCAGTCAGCCCTGCATGGAGATGCTCAAGCAGACGGATTCCTTCTGCTCTCCATGCTTCCAGTCCTGCAGCTCTGCAGAGGCCTGGAAACGACTTGCACTTCCTCCAGGTGTGCTGGAGAAGAGATGCATGTACAAGCTGCAGGATAGTAACCCTCCAGGACTGGAGTCCTTCTGGCTTAAAGAGTGAAGCATCATTAATCAGCTGAACACACAGGGAAGCTGCTCTCGGTCTGATTTTTTATTGGTTTCTTTTGTCTCATCAAAAAACTGGAAAGTCGCTGGTTTATTGTCCTGCAGCTCAAAGACGGGCATCAGAAAGCAGCTTTTTACACCACAAGCCTCACCATGAAGCAACATTCCTCTACGTGTGAGGCTTCAATCATCATCATCTTCATAAATGAGGATAACAATAGTGGATTCATTTCTTGCTTTATATTTGACATTCTGAAAAGCTCATGTTAGTATTTTAATTTTAATGGGCTTTATGCACAACTCAACTACTTCCTGAACTTAAGCCAGCTGCTTTG
>JBAMHT010000011.1:1065789-1078978 GCA_037177075.1 Craterocephalus fluviatilis
CACACACACACACACACACACACACACACACACACACATACACACACACATACACACACACACACACACACACACACACACACACACACACACACACACACACACACACACATCACCTGGTTACAAGGATTCTGCTTGTAAACCAACACAAGGCTCGTGAGGAAAAGCTGAAAAATCTACTTGATGGGGATATGGCCAAAAAACACAATAAAATCTCAGATTTTTTAAAAAGTAATCCAATCTTCGATTTTAATAAATTTTTTAAAAATATTTTTCTTATCTTTTTTTCTTTTTTTTTCTTTATCTTTTTTTTGTCTTTTTCTTTTAAACAGATCACAAATATTAGATTTTATGGGAAAACATGCTGACGGATAGACGGATGCTGCGCAGACAGAGTTACGCCGCTGTTCACCCAAATCTTTACCTAAATGGCGTCCAAACTTCCAGACTGATGATCAGTGATCAGTTACAAATATTTACTCTGTTTACAGGACAAGATGCCAAAAGGACAAATAAAACGAGTAACCAAAACATTTCTCCTCATGAGAGGAATAAAAACAGAGATTTAAAGTTTATTAGTGCAGAACATTTCACGTAGAGGAAGATCACAGTTAGAAAACATTACCAGCATGAAGAAGTAGTAAAAACAAACTTTTAGAACAAATAAAACATTAAAAAACTGTCAAACATGATGATAGGTGTGTGACGCCTCCCGGCCTTTTAACCAGGCGCCGTATCGTAGGAACGTGTGGAGCTCAGAGGCTCTGCATACTGTTGTCATTAGAGTAATGAGAAACAATCAATTAGGGTTAATTCATTTCTCTGCATGCAAATCCCACAGAGGTCTGAGTCTGACCTTTCCATACGCCGCCTCGCATGGTGCAGCCACACCTTGCCGAGCCGGGATGATCTGCTCTGATGCAGTAATTACGCAGCAGATTTCGCTGCGTGTTGTGGGCTAAATAAGGAATTATCCGCTGCTCGTTCCCAGCAACCTGCCGGCAGATGTGTCGCTCCGCCGCGCCGCCGCACAAGTACAAACTAAAGCTGCAGCGGGGGAGCTGGGGGGGGGGCAGCCACCGTCCCATATGGCCGTCTCCATAGCTGGACTTGCTAATCTGTTGGTTCCCAAACTCAGATGGTGTCGAGTCAAGCTGCTGGTTATGATGGATCAGTGGCAGGAAGCAGATTTAGGAGCTAAATAAAAATATTCCTGCTGACCTGACGGGGCTGACCTTACCCCGATGTTACCCCCCCATGGGCTTCCCAGCCCACGGAGAGTGAAATGTGACGGCATTTTACTGCCAGCAAAGCTAAAAACTTCATCTGGGAATCCTTTGATTTAAACGAAAGGCTTCGTTCCAAACAAATCATAAACAAAGAAATTAGCGCTCCACAGCTTGTGTGACCTCTCTGCTGGCGCCCGGCCATGTGGGTGGAGCGGGGAGAGAGAGAGAGAGAAAGATAGAAAAGCCGGGCATGTTTGTGTGTGAGAGCTGCTGAAAGCTGGCAGACTGGGGGTTTAAATATTAACAAGCCACACATGGCCCTCCTCTTCTGCTGCGTCCCTGGATGGAAGGCAACAGCAGCTCTCTGCACCAAGACAAACACATTGGCGGCCAGACATGCTGCAGGGGGTTTACATTTTAATGCCTTTGTTGGTTTTCCAAAATATGCTTCCATCTCATCCTGGATGGGATCCCTCCGAGTCCACAAAGCCAGGTGACGTCTCGCGTTTCTGGGGCTGGAGAGGGCAACGCGGAGGACTCTGCCTTCATCACATCTATCAGGGAAAACGCACCATCTGCACCCCCAACCCCCCTTACAGCCTCTAACTATAATCTGGATTTCAGTAATTGGTTAAATGAGTTTTTAAAGCGATAGTTTTCATGCTGATCCGGCTCTGAGCAAACATGCGGCGGTCTGTGGGATTAATGAGAGCCGCTCCAACCTTCAGCATATGAGCACACACACATGCAAAGTGTGTTTACAGCCGTCGTGGTTCCTCCTACAGTGGCCTTCCAGGGAACAAACACAGCGTTCAGGAGAAGGGGCATGACTTCTGTACACCACATACTACTCTGTAAACACTCCCACCCACTGATACGCCTTTTTACAGACGTGCAGCGCTTTACTGGAGCAATGCAACAGTTAACTGCGTGCACACATGAAGCTGTCCTGCAGGTTTCTGTGCTTTCCTGCTGCAGCACAGCTGATTAAATCAGGGGGATTTGTGGAAGATATAGGTATCCATCAATGTATAATGAAGTGCAATGCATTGGTCAGTATGTCTGTGTTGACCTGTGTAAGTTGTGTGAAGGTGACTGACCAAACAGCAGGTGTCGGTTGTGTGGGAAGGTTGCTAGTAAACAAGACCACATAATGAGAGTGATATTATAATATGATATCGGATGCATCAGATGCCCTAGAAGGCAAGTGTCCCAGAATAGTGTGGTGGTAAGCAGATGAAGATATCAACCAATTGTGTTAAACTATGGTCTATATACAGTAAGATGTTTGGGGTCTTTGATTCCGAAAAGGGCCACTCTGTTTGTTTGATTAAAAGAATCATTAAGACGTCTGTCTGCAGACTCCTTGTTCATCAGCAGCGTCGATTGATAAGAAATTTATCTACGACAGATTCAGCAGGACCTTCAGAACGGCAGCATCACAGCTGCAGAGCTTTAAGGTCCGTATTTGATCCGAGAAGCTTCTGAACCTCTAACTTCTCCAGACTTCTAAAAGGACTTTCCAAAGCTTGTTCTGCTCTCTGCTCTGCTTTACTATTCTGGGAGGACTCATCCCTCCATCAGACCGCTCTCTCTATCTGCTTTGTTTTTCATCATCTTGTAGTTCAAATAAAGGAAAAATATCTCTACTTGAGCAATAACAACAATAACAAGAGGAGGATGATTGACAAGATTCATCTCCGGACGAGGAAACATGCTGTAAGCTGGAGCAGGGACAGACTCTAATGAGATTAAATCTGTGCGATGGTTAGAATCCCTTCAGTCCGCACACAACCCTGATTAGTCCTGAATAAACAGAGATTTCAGCAACTTTCAGGCAATCTGTCCCACACATCCCTCGCCCCTTAATCTACGCCTTGTTTTGTTTGCAGCCGTCTGGTCGCAGAAAATAACTTCATCATTTTGCACAACTTGATCTCAGGCTGCCATCAGCAGGAAGTGGCTTCCTCACCTCTCTGAGGCTCCAAACCACCGAAGCCCAGCAGCTTCAACACAACTTAACTCAGAATATCAGGCTGAAGCTGCATATGTCTTTGTGATGTGTTAATCCTCATTTTACATGTTTTTCTTCTGATTCCCTTTCATTTCTTTTTAAAAGTTTGATTTGTTTTTTATTGTATTTTCTTCGATATGAAGCACCTAGAAGTAACTTGTTCTATTAAGAAACCTGCCTGGTTTGGTTCTGCATGTTTAATTCTAATCCTGTGACTTTAAGCTTGCATGAAACATCTGCAGCTGCAGCAACAGGAAATGCACAGGTGTGAGATATGAGCAATAAAACAAAAAATAAAGATCCTGTCATCTTCTCACAGCTGCATTCAGATTCAGAGAAATTAGCAACGAGTATATTTCCATCATTGCTGAATGCAAGCAAAACATTTTTGGCAGTTTTTAACGATGCTTGGTGGTAATCCTCATCTTGCACTCCGTGATCATAAACGCTTTATGAACCATTGTAGTATCAGAATAAAGCTAACATGAGATTTTATCCGAGTAAAGTAACTGAAGATGGAATATGAAAGAAAATGCTCAGAAGTTTCTCCTTCACCTGAATATTTGTTGTATTTCATATAAAAGCTTTTGAAACCATGACTCAGCATGTTGACATTATCTTCACTGAACTGAAATGAAACATTTCATGCAGAGTGATTGACACACGTCTTCATCCAATCAAACCCCTGTAACCAGGCAGAAAACTGTGATTCTGCTCAGGTAATGACTTCCCAAAGAGAAATGTAGTTTTTACTAAATGTGCTTTTACCCTGGTGGGTAAAACGGGGGGTTCTGGGTGGAAGAGGTTATGTAACCTACTACACTCACCACTTTGCAGCAGAGAGGCCAGAACCACCACATGAGGGCCAGAGCCACGAGGACCAGCAGCACCAGGAAGACGATGGCCACCACCACACCGTCCGACTGCAGGAGGAAATCATGACCACATTTAAAAAAAGACTGGCCGGGAGGATTTTATTAGCACTTTAATGTTCACGTCAACATTTTCCACATTACAAACACGTATTCTGACTATCAGTATGCATGCAGGAAAGTACAGAAAAGCCCCAAACATCAGGCCTATTCGGAGGAAATCACATGAGAAGCAGAGAAGAGGAAGTTCTGCCTCAACAACAGGAAAAGCGATTGTCACATATTATGATTTAATACTGAATCAGGGAAGCAGCTGCATCTGCACCACAGTCAAAAAGCAGAAACATACAAAGACAAACAACTTACACATGTGGAGGCGGTGATGGTGTGAGCCGTGGTGATGAAGGACTTGCCGTTGTTTAGGCTGATGAGCACATCCATCGTCCTGGAAAATGAAGTAAACAGGATTTTTAGGAGTTCATGATAAAAACTTGGAACATTTCAGCTTAGTTTCAGAGTTCCCCAGCTCAGATTTTTGCTGTTTCACTTCACACAAGATGCAGCTCAGGTCTTTTTTTATGCACAGAAATCATCACAAAAATCATAATAGCATGAATAATGCAGAAATATAGGTCGTTTGAGTAAACATTCCCTATTTAAAGCTTGATTACACACGTTTTAGGCTTTTAGGTTTCATAAATACCTCATATATTAACACTTGTCCACAAAAACTGCTATTAAATCATCATTTTTCTTTCATTAATCACTTCAACAGCTCTGTCCTGCTGAAACGGACCAAACATTCAATCATTTTCTGTATCTTAACCCTTTAAATGCCAGTTTGAACATCCAAAGTCCTGCCTCATTCAATAAAAAAAGACACAAAAACTGGTTTATTGTCCATCTAGTAAGTATCAGATAGATGTGTGTGCGGTGGTGATCAGACACTTGGATACATCAAAGATCATTAACAAGCTTTTTCAAATTTCATTCATATTTTTTATGTATGAGTTTCAAACTATCCTACAGCTACATAATATAAGTGAAAACCAGCAGATGTTCCTGCATCCGTCAATGATGGTAAAGTAGTTGAATCTGGTGGAATCTTGAAAAAATGTCAAATGTTAATATTTGTCTTTCAGATGAAATGCTGACATCACAAAATATTTGTTTTAAGATATAATAATTAGAAGATTAAAAACTGTGGTTTTAATCGAAGCCAATGGGACACTTTTGTCCATGAGTGTCACCAGAGAATGTTTCTGATACTACATAAAAATTGCAAATTGAATCAGATAAATTATTTTGCTGATCTTTGACATGTCTGTCAAGTGTCTGATCAACACCCCTCTGTCTGATATTTATTATATAGAACTTAATTCCGTTTTTCTGGGGTTTTTTTGTTTGAATGAAGCAGTATTTCAGATAAGCTGGCATTTAAATTGTTAAAATCTTGAAAATGATTGAAACTTTGGTATTTTTGAGCAGGACGGAAGTTGTTAACGATGATTTTATAGCAGGAACACGTTTGTCCACGAGGATCAGCAGAAGATGCCAAAGGATGAAAGACATTAGAGAAAATAAGACATTGGATTTGAAAAACTTGACTACATACAAGACTTGTTGCAAAAATTCCCTGCCTGAACTGTTACACTGCCAAAACACCATCAAACGGGGAAAAAAGCTGACAAAAAGGGACAAAAGTGTCACGAGAAGGGCATGAGGGTTACGATAAAACATGCATTATGTGTAATAGGACAATTGACACAATAATAATGGCTCGCCTACAAATCTGGAAGAAAAATAGAAAAAAAAGCAAAACAGGACCTGTAATTGCATCAGCTCAACAAAGAAGACAACAAAACTAAGTGGTGCAAGTGAACGGTAGGAAGTCCTCATTATCAGCCGGGGAAGTCGGCCGACTTATTTAGAGGGAAAATGCAGAGGCGAAAACGGGCACAATTAAAACCCTAATGATGAACGGCACCGCAATTTCCATATGTCCATTATGCCCCATCCAATTACAGCAGGTTTAATGAGAATTCAGGACGTGGAGCAAGAGAAACGCTTGAAATCCAACATGAAGAAAGAGCGGGGTCCGCGGAGCGGTGCGGTGTGTGAGGGGCCAGCTGCGCGAGGCTGCGCGCGTACCGGGGAGGCCGCGGCTGCAGAATAATAACAGGAGCGCTGCCTTTGCTCGGATGTAGCCCGAGGCAGCGCCGTGGGCCGCCGCTCTCCTGTGGTTGGGAACAGATGAGCGACCAGACCGCGCGGCCATTACTATGCAGCCTTTTCTTCCATTTTCCAAAGCCACTTCTCTGCACCTCGCCCTGTTTATCACAAAAAATATTTCACTTCAAGTCCAGAGAAGTTTAAAAAGAGCAACTTGTTGACACTCTGTTTCATTTAAACTTCATCTTTTTATCATTTAATACAGGTTTCCTTCTTCACATCCACTTCTTTGTCTTGCTGGTGGGTTTATTTGCAGCCTATAAATAAAGGAGTGAGTGAATGTGATGAAGCGTGCTAACGACGTGCCTGTGCTGAATGGGTGAGGGGAGAGGCTAATATAGCTGACACTCTCAATCCGCGGTATTGGCGGGCAGGTTGTTAATCAGCCCCCCACCCCCGGCGAGCTGAGCTGAGCTGAGCTGACGAAGACGCTTCCCTGACAATGCCGGACATCCTTAATGCACCGCGAGCCAACCGACGGATGATTCAGCTCCAGCAAACAGGCAGAAGCCATACATCCTCTTCCCTTTTTATTTCTTTTACAGAATATTGCCAGAACAATGATCACTACATGACAAAATAATTGATCCTCTAATTAAAGAATTAGCAGTTCTGTTAAATTTGTTCCTGCAAATAGAAAAAAACTGTTTCCAAAAACAAATAAGATCTTAATTTATTATTATTATTAATAATAATAATAATAGCAATAATGTTAATGAAAATCTCCTGATGAACGACTGACACTCAGATACAGTGAGAAGCCAAAAAGCTTTTTCACCTGTACAGGGTTCAGTCAGAACAAGGTCTAAGGACCCAGAGTCAGGAAGATCAGCAGGAAGCCGTGATGGCCACGTTTACGTGAGCTTTAGTTCCTCTATAATTCAGAATTAAAGTTAATTCGGCTTTAACTTGATGAAAAATGAGCATGTAAACACTTAATTCCTGATGCAAATCTTAATTCTGAATGAAACTTCATTCTGAATAAGCTTAATTTCCATCTAAATGTTAATTCTAAATTAATATTTCCATGTAAACCCGAAGGAGAAGAATTTAATTCTGAATTATTTTATTCGGATATATTATTTCTGAATTTAAAAACAAACTTTATATAAAATCCCCCCCATGACTGAATCACAGCTTCTCCTGTAAACCGTGGAGGAGATGTGGAACCTTTCCAGGCTGCTGTGATGCTGTTTCCCTCTTTGGTTTCTACTCGCTGCAACTTCAACAGAATCCTGGATGCTTTCTGTAGAAAAAGACGCTGAAACTTCTCGTCCGTATCCAGTTTTCATGCTTTTCCTCTGGACACGTGACAGCGGCCATGTCTAAAACAATGTGCGGCTTGATGGGAAATAAAGGCGAGCGTGTCACTTTGACTGAGTGTGGTGAATAATTCACACAAGTGTTGGCTGTCGTTGAACTCTCCTGCAGTAAAAGCCAGAGAGTGCGGCCTGCAGCTGTTTGCTCCGGCTGTGGTTGTGCTGGAAGGAGTGGCAGAGCAGAGAGCAGACTGTGGCGAGGCTCAGGGATGGGAAGAGACGCTGCTTCCCAGGACACCAGTTGAACGGCAGACAATGTCTCCTTCGCCTCAGCAGAAGTGTGTCCCTGGCTGCCGCTGATCCGTGGAAAAGCGACGCTGAGCGCTGCTGAAGCCGTGCAGCTGGAGCGGCTGACAACGCTGACGCTAATGGCTTTCAAACTTCCCTTAAAGATATGAAAATTGAGGAGTCTGAATAATTGAGGGCAGCATATGCAAGGCCTGTCACTCGGCATCCAGGAGTCATTACTCTGCAGAGGTTCTGATAAAGGCCAGGGCGCTCAGGGGTCGGATCGGATCAGTCCCGGTTCAGAAACTGATAAAAAACTGGTAAAGCAGCGAGTGAGGAAATGTTTGGCGGTTTTACAGGTTGTTCAGCTGGAAGGCTCCTCATCAGGGTCCCCCTCTCTGGATAAATAAAAGTCTCATGTTTCCAGCTGTGGAACTTTCTTAGCCGGTAACAGAAACATGACGGCTGGTAAAGCAGCAGCGTTTGGGCCCAGGTCTGCGGCTGGATCAGCCACAGAGGGGAACCGGCTTCTGCATGAATCTCTGCCTGTAGACCCACCCCCCCCCGCCGCACTGACACTGTCCCATCTCTCCGGTCCTGATTGGCCCGGGCCAGTGGGGAGCTCAGCGGGATGAGACGGGTCTCCTCTCTCGTATTAAAGCCATCCGTGCAGCATGACGTGGGACATTTTCAGCAGACTTTAGTTCGGTTTATGTCTTTGGACACTTTTAGTTTAGTTTTTTGGTGTGTTTATACTTATTTATATTATTTATTATGTTTTTAAACATATTTCTCATATATAAAATGTTAACATATTTGTTTGTTATTAATATTCTAAATATGTTTTATCTTGTTTTTCTTTGTCCCGTTGCACATCGCAGAACTTTGGTCAACTTTGTTTTTAAAGCGCATCATTGATAACGTTGCAGACCAGAATATGCCTCTTCTGTTTCCATGACAACGGTACCTGACGTGTGACAATGGTTTCTGTTATCTCCTCAGACTAACAGGCTTTGCATATCTGCACGTCTGCAGGCGAGCATGGAGGCTGCAGGGAAGATGTCTGCAGGTCTCCTTTGTGCAACGTTTTGCAGGGAAGTTGCAGAAAGTGTCATCATGATAAAAACCAGAACCCAGCGCTCAGGTGGATGTTACAGACCTTCCGCTCCACCCGACAGGCAACATGCAGCACACAGGAACCCCCCCCCTCCACATGCACGGCCATGCAGCACACACACAATGATATGATTTGGAGATACTTTGGCTCCAAACTTTCCACAAAGTGGCAAAGCAGCAACATAACCGGGCACACACCGTCCATGTTCATGAGAACATGATCCTCATTAGCAACATATTAACGATGAGAATTTCCCACAGAAAGTCGCAGAGTTCAGCTGCTTCCTAGGAAAGCTTCGGTTTCCCAACATCCAACCACCAGTTAACATTCCTCTGTTTAGTTTGTAAACAAGTGCTGAAGAAGTAAAGCCCAGCCGAGAGCTTCATGCAGGTTCAACCTTCTGCAGGAGACCGAACGGATGCAGGAGCTTTTATTTATCTATGCCCAGAGGTGCAGAAAGTACCGAAAAAAGTCAAAGTGTCTTCACTCTGCTTAAATTCTACTCAAACAAAAGTACCCATCTGAAAATCTGCAACAACAGTACTTGATTTAAAATGTAATTTGAGTAAAAGTTACTTCATTACTGACATCATGAAGACGTTCTGCTTCAGGATGTGTTGAACGAAACAAGGAATAGAAGGTTAAATAGAGAAAAGCTCACGGTGTCACACCAAACGTCAGCAAAGTCGATCAGCTGATGATCAGCTGATGATCAGCGTTAACACCGTTCAGGTGTTTTTGTTCAGTAACAGGGACGTTTCCGGTGTAAAGAAGTAAAATGACTTGGGTCGGATGTACTGGAGGAAAAGTCAAATTATTTATTTCAAAAGCTACCAACAGAATTACAAAACCAACTCCATTACAGGAAGCTGAGTAAAAGGAACTCATTACTTTCCACCTCCACCTGTGTCCATCCACGTCTTCACAGTTCACAGCCCCACAGGAGCAGATGGAGAGCTGCTCCATCATCAGCATTAGCTTTTCCCTGCACCTTAACTGTGAGAACACAGGTGAGAACATGCTGCTGCGAGCCGCTTAACCTCTCAATCGAGGCCCAGCGGGGTGTGCACGGTGGGGTGGGGGGGTGGAGGGGGGGTGGTGTCAGATGCCAGCGTTTCCAGCCTGATGCCACAGCTGTCAGCCCAGATGATGCCTCCTCCATGAGTGCTCCTCCACAGCCCCGTGCCCGGCAGAGGAACGCTGCTTCCTGGACGTGGAGGCTGATGACGGGACGGTCGCTCCGGCCCCCCCCCCGGGTCCGCCGTGGGGGCGGGAAGCTGCAGCTGAGCACCGGGATCCAGGGAATGCTGTTATCTTCCGTGTCTGAGTTCCACGGGCAGGAGAACAAGGCGACAGGCGGCCGACAGATGGACGGAGACGAAGTTCCGGCTCCGGCGTTCCACGCAGCCGGTCCGGGCTGCAGGGATTGTCAGCGCTGGTGAATTATTTAAACGGCGAGTGTGGAGCAGGGAATGGATGCATCTTTGGCGCATCCTCTAAGAGCCTTCCAGCAGATGTGTTTCCTCAGAGCGCCCAGCCGATAGCTACTTAACGGCTCACCATCGGCAGCCAAGAGTTAATGAAGCAGGCCCGGGCAAACGGCAGGCGGAGCAAACGGCAGGCTGCAGGAAGCGCCATGAGGCCGAGGTTCTCACAGATGCATCGATAAAACGTCCTGACAACCTAACCTGACCGTTGCTTCCTAAAGGCAGACTGCACAACTTTACCATGACCTCAGTGACACACACTGCAAATACGATGTATATCACAGAACAGGAGCAACGATACGATATATCTCGATATATCATGATACTACGATACATTGTGATTTTTCTTTCATCTCAGATGCAACCTCATCATTGTATCTGGTTTCTACTGGACACCGATGGCTGCAGAAACGCACATGATAGATTTCCCTGTGTCATACGACGAGTCGGAAACATCGAGTTTTAGAGTCAGAAAGTTACGAAGTGCATCGCTGTAACTTTCTAACCTTAAAAACATCCGATTCTAGCTTGTTCTGATGGCACAGGGACGTCTGCTGCGTCTGTTACCCCACCAGCTACCCGAGGCAGATTTACCGGAAGCTTTTCATTGTTTCTTTGTCTTATTTATTCTTTCATGTGTTTTTATAGAACGTGATTGTGGGACCTAAACCAAACATGAAGACTTTTAGCCAAAAGGCTGGAGGGAAGCGAAAAAAAATTTTCTCTGTCTTTTGCAACTTTAGCAGAAGCAAGTGTTTGATGGATAACAAGTTTGGGGTTTTGAATGACTGGTTATATAAATGTAGAGGTATACCGATCTCTGGGAACTGATTTAATGCTATGGAAAGTTAACTTACATTTCCTGTTTCGTACATAATTAAAACAATTAATAGTTTTTCTTTTTTAAAAACACACATGATGGTTTATTCTGCAGAAACACATATAAGTTGGGTATGAAAAGAGGAGGTAAAAACATGAATCTGACTCTGCTGCATCAGCTGTTGTCTGGAAAATGAAACAACATGTTATCATGAGCAGTTTGGATTTTAAAAAATGAAATGGGCGGATTAGCAGAGGTGAGGTTCAAGTTGATTTGGAGTAGTTACAGAACCGCCGTCATCATATGATGCATAATCTCTTTTAGAGCTCCAAGACCTGCAGGAGCCAGCCCAGCTCATAATCATACATTTTTGATTGGATTGTAGTCAGCGAGGACATTAAAATCTGTTGTTCCATCTAGAATGCCTTAGCAATCATCTGTTCTGGTTGGGGATTATAAGGAGAGTTTGCAGCTGAATGCATGTTTGCATACAGGGTTTTCTCTGTTTGCTGCATCTCCACGCGGGAGTTTTAACATACAGATGATTTACTACTGTTTATCTTCAGAAAGAAAAAGTAAAGGAAGCGAGAAGACAGAAGCAGCGCTGTGAGGAAATGATGACTGGAAGAAAAGGAACCGACTGAGAAGAGATTCATGATTTCAGAGATTCTACAGAAACGAAGAAATTTTATAGAACAACATGGCAGATCTAATTTAAAAGATCCGGTTTATAAGTGTCACAGTGATGAGTGATTAAAGTTTCACACGTATCATCATGTCAACGAGCCAAGATCACAGCGTACAGACGACTACAAAATACTGACTTCAAATGAGCCGAGCAGCATCAGCTGTGAGAATGCTGCTTTCATTTCTACTCATCCTGGGATTATTTATAAAGATTCTTCATGCTCATGTTTACATTTTAATGACTTCTGGCAAAGAACAGGAAAAGATACAACACTGAGGTTTAATTAATAGCTCATATGAAAACTATAGCAGCTCTAGAACCAGCTAGTTGATCTCAGAATATCTTTTTATTTAAAAAGACAAATACCATTGTTATAGTTATATATTTGTATCTATTAGCATTATATATTATTATTAAATTAAATAGATCATAAGTATGAAATTATTTACTATTATAATCATTATCATTAGTGTTAAAGTAAAATCTCATTTTATTTATCAATTCTTTTTTATTTAATGGGTAAGACAAAAAATATATTTTTCTAATTATTATTTGTAATATTAGTAGTAATAATAATAATAATAATATATCTTTATATTTTATATTTCAAACCAATTGAAAATAAAATAAAAAATCATCATCATGGACTACCAGTAAGTAAACAAGCTGATGAGATGAACACAGTTTTAATGGGTTGAAAAGGAGAAATAAACCAGGAATAATTTTACATATCTGTGGTGAAACCGAAAACCTGCTCAAATCAAACATATGCGATAAAAACAAACTAATGTCTAAGTATGACGTCAGTTAGGGCTGTCCCGATCCAGTACCAGTATCGGGTATCGGTGCCGATACCAACAGGGAAAATCAAGATTTTCTATCCAGCCTTTTACCTGACCTGCTTGGTGTTCTCCCTTGTTCATTTTCTCCAGAGTTTACTCAGGTTGTTGTTTCTTACAGCAGAAATGTGAAATGTGCCGTGTGTTACACAAAGTCTTCACATTTATTTTAAATTAACTCATTGGTTCATAATTAATGACTCAGTTTTTCTCACACCTTCTGTTGTGGGCTTTATCAGTTACACCTTAATGGGCCAAAATTCCTCGAAATTACATGTTTCACTTTAAATGAGTATCTCTGCAACCACAAGGTTCATTTAAATAAGCTTGGTATCAATATAAAG
>JBAMHT010000011.1:1361390-1373397 GCA_037177075.1 Craterocephalus fluviatilis
TATTCAAATTTACAGTCTTGAGTGCTAAATGCACTTTTATTAAGGATTAGCAGCATGTGGATTAAAATATTTCAATGATATTAAATTAGATGTGGATTAAAATAATAAAAAATACTTTTCAATGACCAGAACAAAGACACGGTTGAGCAAAATGCTAAAAAAAATAAATAAAAGAGATATTTTTAACTCAAAGCAAACTAAATTAATATCTGTATCTTTTATTTGACAAAGTGTGGATAATTGCCCAGCCCTACTGCACAGTTTCTGCCACAAACTGAACTTCAACCCTGATCAGTGGAGACGTGCAGCAGGGATCAGCGCGGGGATGTTTCCTAGTATGCAGGTTCAAAGCATCGAGGACGTTATCATCCATTCACACATCTCACAGCCAGACAAATGATCACTTTCTCCTTTATTTCAAAGGTTTTTTGGAACAAAATGATAAAAGAATGAACAAATAAGACGTTTGGATCTGAGGTGTGATGCATCTGTGTTTCATGATCTACACAATCACACAGGATTTAAGATCTAACCGTTCACACTTTGGTAAATTTCACAAATATCAGTATGAAAGTGGCTTAAAATATCTTTAATTCATATAAAAGGACATTTTCTTTTCAGTGAGTAGGACCATGGGAAGTCCCCATCACAGAAAGAACACTTTCCTCTTTTACACTTCATCTCTAAGCCTTTCACAGTCGTGGGGCGAGGAATTAACCAGCTGGTGCATTCACACGGGGAAAAACTGGTAGCAGGTTCCCTACAGACGACTACAAAATAGTGGTTTATCATTAAAAATCTGAGGTCTGAGTTCCCCTCGTCAGGTTCGGATTGGTTAACAGCAGAGCTAATAAATAAATACACAACAAAATTACAACAAGAAGGATATAAAATACATGATGTCGGACGCGGCTGGCGCACAGATCAGCGTTCATGATGCTGGACGTCGCGCCGTTTGATTACTCACAGTCCAATAAAGTAAAAAAAAAAAGAAAAAGAAAAAAGAAAAGCTGCCAATAGACACGTTTACATGAGAGTCTAATTTCACTAAATAATTCGTCCATGTTTACGTTCACTCCGCTTTAAATCAATCCTGCTTGTTCTGAGCACGCTCGGTCCCTGTCCTGTCGGAATCGGAATAGGGCTGGGCGATATGACCGATTTCTCATATCTCGATAATTCTTTACTTAATCACGATATATGATATATATCTTGATATCTTTTTTTTGGGTCAAGTAAACAAAGAGACGGCTCAAATTTATAGCCTTGAGTGCTAAACACACTTTTATTAAGGCTCAGAAGCACAAAATACTTGACTGAAATTGAAGTATATGTGTATTAAAATAATAAAAAATACTTTCCAATGACTGTAACAAAGACGCAGTTGTGAAAAAGCTAAAAAAAAGAATATTTTTTTACTCAAAACAAGTTACGTCGATATAAACGAAATTCCCTTCATATCTTGTCTGACAAAGTCTCGATCTATCTGAAAATCTAGATATATAGCCCAGCTCTAATCCAGAATAATTCGCCGACGGCCACACGGGTGAGCTGGAATCAAGTAAAAACTAAAAGAGACATAAATCAGGCCCTGTTCAGTCATAAATCAGGTTCAGACATAAATCAGACCCCGTTCAGTCATAAATCAGGTCCCGTTCAGTCATAAATCAGGTCCCGTTCAGTCATAAATCAGGTTCAGACATAAATCAGGTCCCGTTCAGTCATAAATCAGTTCCCGTTCAGTCATAAATCAGGTCCCGTTCAGACTTAAATCAGGTCCCGTTCAGTCATAAATCAGGTCCCGTTAAGACTTAAATCAGGTCCAGATCAGTCATAAATCAGGTCCCGTTCAGACTTAAATCAGGTCCCGTTCAGACTTAAATCAGACCCCGTTCAGTCATAAATCAGGTCCCGTTCAGACATAAATCAGGTCCCGTTAAGACTTAAATCAGGTCCCGATCAGTCATAAATCAGGTCCCGTTCAGACATAAATCAGGTCCCGTTCAGACTTAAATCAGGTCCCGTTCAGACTTAAATCAGGTCCCGTTCAGACATAAATCAGGTTCCGTTCAGACATAAATCAGGTCCCGTTCAGACATAAATCAGGTCCTCCTGAGCTTGGATCTGACTCCTGGGTAAAAAGGGAAAGTTCTCTGTGGTCGCTTCCTAGTCTCCCTCTGTGTTGGTGGTGTGACTGGGAGCGGTGTGAGCCTCCGGCTGAGCCTTGCTGCCTCCACAGCAGCATCCCCGTTGTGCCGTCAGGCCTCGGAGGAGCTCCAGGACTCGGATCTCGTGCTCCATGCGGGCCTTCTCCCTCCTCTCCTCCCTCTCGGCCGCCTCCCTCTGCCGAATCTCCTCCCGCTGCAGCCACTGGTCCAGCAGCTCCTGGTGCCAGCGGGCGTGCTCCTGCCTCTGGCCCTCCAGCTGCACCAGTAAGCCCCGCGTCTCCGACACCAGCTGCTGGAAGCACCCAGACAGGTGCTTGAGGACGGGCTCCAGGCAGGAGGACCCGGGGCCATGCCGGCCGGAGGTCAGGAGGCTGCTGGAGCCTCCATCTGCTGGGCCTGAGATGTGAGGCGTGGTAGGCTGAGGAGGAGGAGGAGGAGGAGGAGGAGGAGTGATCAAGCTGGTTTCCACTGTCGTACCTATGAGGAGAAACAAGAAACAGCTTGATCTTGTTTTGCCTTTCATATCGTATTTTGTTTTTTTGTTTTTTTTGTCTTTTCAACTTATCATTATTTGTTACGTTATTATTATTTATTTGTATTACTCTGGGTGTCTGAAAAAGATGTAAAACTACTGACGACGCTTGTGAAGAATTACATATTGTATCCTATATTTTCATGTCTTTGATCCTTTCTAAGAAAAAATCTCACATACAGAAAACATGAAAAATACCACAGAAATAAATGATAGATGAGATGAAGAGCTTCATTGTTATGATCATGTGACGGACGCCAGCCAATCACGACCTGCTTACGTTTACTAAACTGTAGGAAACAACAGTTTCTTACAGTAAAAGATTTACAGAAACTATGAATCATCCTTCACTTCAGCTGCTGGCTTTACAATCTAACGCAAAGTCATGGCAAAGCATTAAGATGGATGGATACATAAAATGAAACTGAAAAAAACTTTACTGGACTTTCTAACTTTCTCTTTGGTGGCTAAACTTTTTGGGTGGTAAACTGGTTCATACTGAAAACTGCTCTTTTGGTTATGACCTGAATTGGTCCTAAACAATGAACCGAACAACTAGTTACTGAAAATGATGTTTATATTTAGTTTTTGCCAAGGCAACCACATGTTGCACCATCTTAGCCTAAAACATTGATATTAAATTAGAATTATAATATATATATATATAATAAATAATAATAATATCTCTATTTGCATCGTTCCATGTATGAATGTGTTCCTGCTGTTCAGAATAAATATTTTATTAAGAAAAATGTTTTGCATTTTTGTAAAAAGGCACCTGTTGATTCAGAGGGAAATTCAGCTTCTCAGAAAAATTGCCACTTATCAATTAATCGATCAATAAGATGAGACAACTATCGATTAATGAATTACTTGATCATTGTCATCCCTTAAACAGGAAAACATCTAAACCACAGCTGCAGAAAGAAACATTCTGGGCCACAATTGTCATAAATGCAAAGAAGAAGAAAAATATACAGTCCAATTATTTTGAACTGTTACTTTATAAACAAACTGAATCAAGCTGCACGTCTGAAAAGTGATTACACACACAGAGCTGCTTCACTAATGATAAACACATACAGAGTATCCGAGTACTTACCATTACTTTCAGGACGAATGATGGTTTCCGTGTAAGCTCCGTGTTGTGAGATTCCTGCATCGCTGGGGTCAAACTCACTCGACGACTCCTCTCTGTCCTCCAACTTAACCTCAGGCTTGAGCTGACCACCTACTCGCTGCTCCAAACAGCCTAGACTCTGTCTGTCTGTGCTCCCCAAAGAATAACGGTAATCACCACCAACTTTTGTCCTAGAGTTCAAATCAGCTGGGATGAACCTTCTGCCGTAACATTCTGTCGTCTCATCCAGAGAAATAACCCGAAGCCCCTTTTCCGCTCCTTCTGACCTACGTCCCAACACCGCATCCATCTCTGCAAAGTACTTAAACGTGCACGGCTGCGAGCCGTCAAAGTTCTTCTGCAGTTTGGCTCTTACATAGTTCGCCTTCAGAGTTTTCACGCGCAGTCGGCACTGGTGAGGACTCCGAGAGAAGCCCATTTCGCTCATGCGGGCCGAGAGGTGCTTGAAGACGTGAGTGTTGCGAAGATTTTCTGCTAAACTCCTCTGGACGCGCTCGTCACTCCACGCACACAGGAGCACCTGAGTTTCCTCCGCCGTCCAGTTAACCGAACGCTCTGCATCTCGTTTCCCTGTGCATGCAGAACACAGCCAGATTATGTGACCTATACAGCAAGAATTACACTACTCTCTTCTACTTTGGAATAATTTGTGTTATTGATAAAACTATGTGGGTCAAAAATAATGAAAAATATTCTCAGAAAGTATAACTACAAGGAAGGGTGATTGAACACAAGTAAATGCACATCTTTTGTTTATTTTACTATATATTCGTATATAATATGATTATTAATCTAAAAAAGCTCTTAGTTATTACAATAAATGGAGGTTCGATGCTTTGCAGGCAGGCAATCTGAGTAAAACAGCTAAAGAACAATATGCTGAATACATTTTTTTTACACTTTTCCATGAACATGTCTGCAAAACGATTTATACCCTTCCATTAAAGAAAAGGCAGAATTCTTAATACTAATTCAAATAACTGCAGACTGAAAATAACAATAATAAAGCAAAATATGCTACATTATAATTTTGTGAAATAAGACCTTATTAAACTAAATATTACATTATCAGTGACTAGGTTAATTTCTCAGTTTTTGCTTATTTGTTAAAAAATATTTCTATCGAACCACAATTCGAAAAAAATGTTAGTATTTTCATAAAATTTTTATATATTATTACTTTTGTAATTTTCAGGTTATTTCACTGATTTTTCCTTCTTTAATGGGAGTACAGGAATAATAATAATTCTGCAGAAATGCACGCGTCACCTTACCAAACTTCAAGCCTCTTCCAATAATGCGCCTGTGCAACTTTAATGATTTAGAGCCAGGCATGTTGTGATAAAAGCTGGAAAACTATCCGTTTCGGATCCCAGTCACACACAACCGACTCCAAGTCGAGTTTGGAGAACTGAAGAGGAATAAAGTCGTTCACATCACTTTTCTCTTTAGCAGAACAGGGGGATGGAAGGGAGTGTTAGCAAACAAGCTAATCCAGAAACCCTGCTTCATTTAAATTAAAAAACATATGCATATATAAAAAGAAACTCGGTGTTACTTTCACGGGGTTGATTTTTGAGTAGAGGCTGTCTTCGAAGTTTCATAACTGCCCGAAAGCAAACTTAAATCCAACTTTGGTCTGAGGAAGAGCAGCTAACGTTAGCAGCTAACGGCTAACTGACCCATATTTGGAGATGTCCGCCTCTGACTGTGTTCGACAAGGAATAAAGGAGCCGGGTGCTTCAACTGGATCTTACTTTTGGTTGTTGACACGGAGTTGGTCGAGATGATAATCGAAGGATTCATTTTGATGGGTTAAAGCAAATGTAAACATGAAAACACACGCATACAGTCCTCACTTCCGGTTTACGACAGTCGACGTCGACGTACGGTGTCACGTGACGTGACGGTGAAAGATTGTAAAAATGTTTTTTTTTTATTTTATTTATTATTGCCTTATTGTTGATCATTTTAGTGAAAAGATTCTTAAAGTAATAATGTTTTTTTAATCATTTATTATTGCCTTATTGTTGACCATTTTAGTTGTAATTCAATTCACATAAATCAGTCTAGGAATTATTTTTTTAAAAGTAAAATTAAATAAAATACAACTGAAATGTATGGTGGTATATAGATATTATTAGTTGCCTTGACCACAATTACAACCAAATCGTTTTTGGGTTGTCATTTTTTGAGTTCATTATAATCACACTCTGAAATTATTTAAAAAATAAAAGAAACATTTATTGAATGCTATAGAATATATAAAATTTTTTTTAAATTTCCCAAAATAAATCTGTAGTTTTTTATAAATATTTACCCATGCCTGTAATAATTTCTATGCATTTGAAAAGTCTTATGTATTATTTTTATAATTTAGTTTAATTAATCAGTTTTTTTCAAAAACCTTTGTTTTTATGTATTTTTTCTCCTGGGTATTTGTTTTACTTGCACCAAACCTTATAGAAAATTCAGAAAAATAAAAAGAAAGTAAAAATGAGAGTGAAAAACGACAGTAGAACGGACAGTAAACCATATTCTTTTTCTTATAAATGAGCAGTTTTAATATCTTATCCTAACCCTTCTGCTTTATCTTTGTATCGTTTAATACTCACCAAAGATTATCTGTTTTGTCTTCATTTATCATATAGCTATATCTACAATTATTATACAAGAAAAAAAACATCCTCAGCTGACTTGCCTTGTATTTATGAAAAACAGGCGAGAAAGCCCAGTAGTTGTTGGTAACATGTTATGTGAGTGGGCCGGCAGGCAAAAGCGAGACTGACAATAGTGCTGCAGAAAATTCTGCAGCCCCCTCATTCATTTAAATGAAACAGCAGTTGGCACAGCAGGGTGGGACTTAAGAGGCCGAGGGCATAAGAATGGAATAGAAAAGTTTAAGTGTGTGACGCCAAAAAATGTGGAGACAAATACCTCAAGCATTTAAAGTGGCTTTGCATTGATTCCATAACTGCTGCAGAAATGAAAAACCGTAGAGAAAATGATGCAACATGACCCTGTACCTGTGCAGACATAAGCCTCTGTGTTACTGCTAAGTCTGATGCTTCTCCGGAAATCACAACCCGTCTCAATTCAAAATACCAAAAAGGAATCATCCAGAGGAAAAAGCTCGTATAGAGGCTACGAGGTGTTAATGGTTTGTCTTGGACATTCCCTGGATGTCTGTAGGAGCAGATCTCTGGTGTCCCTCCCTCTCAATATGTCGCTCCTCATTCTTTCATCCTCAAACACAGCAAAAAGAGGGGGTGGAGGTTTCTAGGTGCAACTAATGCACAGCCAGGCTGCTCTCCTGCAGAAAAGTCTGCATTCTGAGCTTTGTTATGCAGCAAGATGAGCAGCAATGGGAACAGCAGGACGGTAGTCTGTTGTTTTCCATAACGAGCAATGCACAACACTAAGTTTCAGAGACAAAACAACACTGGGATCAAGGAAGAATTACTTGAAAAGGTCAAACTGATTATAATATTTGTTGCACAACATCTCAAACTTTAGCTTAGCTTTCTAGAAAGTTGCATCAATTCATGTTTTCAAGATTGGAGGCGGATTATTTCATCTTACAATGAATAATAAAGCCTTCTAGTCTGAGTTTGCAAGCCGGGTCAAATCCTGTGTGACGTCTCAAAACAAAGAGAAACAAATAAGAATCTGTTTTATAATGTTGGAATATTCTGGGAAGTTTTTATTCATTTCACCTGGGAGTCAGATGACAGAAGAAAACACAATCTGACACCAGAAACTGAGAAAAAAAAACAAAAGCACCCAACAATTACCTCACAAAGAGGAAATAAGAAAAGACTGAAGGGTTTTTCAGAGGGAGGCGGGGTTTGACCACAAATTTAGAGATGCTATGAAATAAAAAAAGAACAGGAAAATCCCCCTTTTATCTTGAAAGAGGAGGTTTTGTAGGTCATTCCAAAAACTTCTTCACACACTTTTCCAGGAACCGGTTCAGACCCAGGAAACAGGTCTCAGTCCCGGTCTTTGCTGCTGACACAGCGACGTTAGATGGTCCACTTCTCAAGTCAGCTTCAATGTTTCCTCGCTGATAATTCCCGGTGCATTTATTCAGCTCAGAGGGTGAAAGCGGGGGAAATCAGCGTTCCAGTTAACAACACATAAAACCAGTTTGTTACCAGCAAGGCAGCCCAGTCTCCCAACAACAGGAAACACACACTTGTCTAAATGTAGTTTCTCTAATTATATGTGTTGTAAATTGCAGTTTCTTTCATAATAAAGGAAGTTCAATGTGTTCAGAGCTGCTTCAGGTGAGCAAACACACTTTTTAATATTCCTTCTTTATTATAACCTTTATTTAACCAGGCAAGTCAATTAAGAACCAGCTCTCATTTGCTATAACAACCTGGGCCAGAGGCAGAAATAAACCGATTAAAACTTACAAAATACGACGAGTCAATTTAAAGATATTAAATACAACATACAAAGTTCCATAAAATAAAAAGACAATAAAGCAACAGTTCCAGGCAAAAAGGAGCAGTTAATAACAGCAGCAGCTATCTCAGAGCATAATAAGTTTGTAAATAGGAAAAAGGAATGAATGAGGGGAGTTTTAGATGAAATGGTTCCAGTCATTAGAAGGATAAACTGAAATGTGAAACGGCCACAGGCTGAGTGGGCTTTTAGGTGGAGCTAATTAATGGAGTTCCCGCAATGCAACTTTCAATCATTGAGTATAGTAAGAGAAAAAAGAAAATTCTGATAAATGAGCGGGTTTCAGCAGCATTCATCCGACTCACTGCCACCAAAAGTAAAACTTTAGCGTCTCTTTGCAACAGTCAGGAAGATGGTTGGGAAACACTGACTACGTCTTCATGAAAACTCATGATTTCCTTTCAATGCAGCTTTGAGTGGTTGGAAAGGTTAGACCCGGAACACTTCCCCATACCAGTGGGTCACTGAGGGGCATTCTTGATATTTCATTTGGTAATAAATCGTAGATATGCAAAGAAAAACTTCATATTCCCACATTTTGTTGAAGGGTTTCCCATTTATTTATGGGCTGGGCTTTAAAGGGTTAAAACTGAACTGTCTGTGCAAAAGATCCAGTTTGTGTTTGCGTCAGCTTCAAAAACTCAACCTGATTAAGACGGGAGTCACAGGAGAAATTCACAACAAAGACTTTAGGGAGTCCAACCTTGTATTTTGTCTTGAAAGCAGCTGGCCAGCCTGCTTCGTTTCTAGTGAATCAAGACGGACTAAACAACAAAACAGCTTGCACACAGAATCTTTAAACCTTTTGCTCCCACTGTCTTTGAACTCTCATTCTATCTCCTGAGACCCATTCAGTTCTCCCATTTTCCCCTGGAAGCTCTTAAAGGGTTTCAAATAGGATTTTTAAAAACTCAAAACAAGAGCATGTGCGAGTACCCGGTGTGCTCTGACTCGTTCGTTGGGGTTATTTTGTTCAACCAGTCTCTAAATTCCTGAATGAGCGGTTCAAGTTTTGGAAATAGCTCCATACTCTGGGATTCCAGAGATAAAATCATTCCTCACAGTGCAAATATAGAGCAGAGCTGCTTGCCTAAGAGCCGTTTCACACGCGAGTATGCCAGCTCAGATGATGGGGCTGCCACTTCAGAGGTAATTACAGAGGAGGAGGGGAGCGGAGACAGTAGCCTGGACATCCAGCTTATTAATCATGCATGTCCTCAGGCTGTTTCCCTGCTAGATGCTAAACGTCTAACACTCCCGCCTCACACACAAAAGGCTGGCAAACACAGAAATGCTGCAGACTCTGATAAAATGCTAACTTTCATGGAGCCGAAGATCCTTTTTATATGGAAAACACCTTCATTCATTAATACTCCACATTTCTGCATCTTTACTTAAATGTCTACTGAATGTTGACAGCAAAAGGCTCATTTTAGCTGCTTATCATCAAAACAGTTAAATACAATCAAACATAAATTCGGCCCATTTTTGGAAATGCTCCACATCCACATGTTAGGCTCAGAACCTGCTGAAAGCATCATGACAGCATAGATCCATCCTGGTAGAAAGCCGACTTTAGTCTCCTAGTGAGCTGCTGATGGAGATCTGTGGGTCAGCAGCGTCAATCATTGTCATGTAGATGTTGAACAGCAGCGGCCCCAACATGGAGCCTTCACTGAGCATCCACTGCACAGCACCATCTCCAGGCAAAGGAGCAGGACAGTGACAGACTGCTGTCACTGTCCTGCTCCACAGACAGACTGAAAAAATCGTTCCTCCCCCACGCTATACAGAGCTGGTGACAAGCAATTGATCTGGGTTCAGAGACAATTTTCGAATCAAATCTCTTTAAAGCTTTACAGATAAACAATTTACCGCTTGTTTTGGTTAATCAAGTAGTCGTTTGTCAGTTGAAAATTAAACTTATAAGCCTATAGACAGTTTAAACATACTGTTATTCATTCAATAACAGCACTAAACTTTAATTTACATACAGTGCAAGGTATGTATATTTAATTAAAAACTGGTCTTTAAATCAACCTTTTAATCTCATATCCATTCCTCCTGAGTTGCTACACAGCTTACAGAAGTAACATGGAGAATGACATTCATTGACAATGTGAATGATTTATGCCCCTTATTCACAATGCAAACTTCAAATTCATAAGTGCTTTTTCTCCTACCCATTGTCTCTTTCTGTCTTTTACAATACTCTCAAAGTTCACTTTCATTACTAAAAAGACGGCAGTGTGATCCTTGAGAAATAATGAATTCAGACTTATCCTCAGAAATGGCTGATTCAGCTTCGGCAGTTGAAAGCAACAATAACAAAAGATACCCTTGGGCTTTTGTGCACATGACTATTGTTGCTGAAGCATGGGTCCAAAACATTAACAATACAGAAAAAGGAAAACAAATATCGTGCGCTCAATGGTTCATTGAAATGGCATGCTATCAATTATGTTTGTTAGAAAACCCACATCATATTGTGTTTGTCTGCTTTTCACTGTGACAGATGTTGAGGAAGGTCTTTGAGTTTCACTCCCTGCAACAACTGCGTGCAAATCTTATTTTAATTACTGAAAATAAAATAAAATGTTCTTGAGTCAACTTAAGTTATACGTAACTGTAAAAACACTTACAAAAAAACTGTCATTAGGCAAAGCAATAAAACAATATATGAAGACAAACAAATGGCGTTTATAATAATGGCGCATAGCTCATATTTCACTTGTAAAAATATCAGTATTCACATATTTAATCAAATATATCAATTGCCTTTTTTATTTCTGGACACGTTTATGATGTTTTGTCATTGTATTTGACAAGTAACAAGATGTATTTTGGATATATATCAATAGCAACCATCGCTGCTTAGTCTTTACTGTTTGTGTTCACAAGAGCAATAAATTTGATCGTGTTAAAAGGAAGTTCCAGAAAACTTATGTTCTCCAATATTTAGCTCATTTTATCCAGAGTCTTATGTAGTCTTATCTTATTCTCTGCTTTTAATTAAACCATCTTTCTTTGGATTCAAATGATCATTTTGTTAAGTGTAATCATATTTCCTCAACCCCCCCCCTAACGTTCAAGTAAAACACTGAGCACATACATTAACAACCAGCCTTTTTATTAATCTACCATATACCAATGAATTTTTCATAAGGGGACGTGATTTTCATGTTTTTAGATTGTAACTGATTTGTATACTCCAGGTATGACCAAAAGCTCAAAATATGTTCAAATATGTGGCTGATCTCATATTGTGCTGCATATGGGCAGAGCTGCCGCAGGTTAATGGATGATCATGAAAGATTCTCGTTACAAATCATTTGCAGTGTTATATTTGTAAAAGATAACATTCCTGCTTCAATGGTCACAACAGGCTCACAAGGACTCCATATCATTTGCAAATCTGCATTGCGATTAATTAAAAGTTATGACCCTGCTACTTCTTGGACTTACAGTACTTGATACATACCTGATGGGGAATTTCGAAACTTTAATCCATGGACATCGCATGGATTATTTATTTTTTTATGGAAAGGCTCTCTGCATTGGTTTTTGCATTTATTCATGTCCTTTTACAACTTTAAATTGAGATGACTCAAGTTCATGGCTTTCCATTAATTAAGAGTTTACGCAGTTACACAGAGAGAGGGAGAGAAAAGAGGGTTATAAGAATAAATCAAA
>JBAMHT010000011.1:1437051-1464439 GCA_037177075.1 Craterocephalus fluviatilis
TATCTATCTATCTATCTATCTATCTATCTGTCTGTCTGTCTGTCTGTCTGTCTGTCTGTCTGTCTGTCTGTCTGTCTCTCTGTCTGTCTCTCTGTCTCTCTGTCTGTTTTGATTGACTGAGTTTGTTTTGTGAAATGTTTTATGCACATTATTGTGCTCAGCCCACGTGGCTTTTCAAGACACTACACCATATATATTCAAGCAATCCAAAGATGGCAAAGAAAGAAAAGATCTTAAGTATCTGTCAACATACAAAAAAAAATAGAAGTCAAAGTATACATGCAAATCTTCCTAAATAAACAAAATAGTAATAAAAAATGGTATACTCATGTGGGGTACAATGTTTTCTGTGTTAACGCCCATAGTTAGAATAAAAATCTCCTCCTTGATGACCCAACTCAACATATCATACTCATACATTCAAAAAAGCGTAGAAGGTGTTAAAAGCCAAGGTCAGGGCACCTTTTCATATTGCTGATTACTGACGCTAATGCTTTTCTTTGCTTTTTCTTCTTCATAGAAGCTCATATTTTCTGTAAAAAGAAAACCAAGATACTTATAGGAGGACGCAACCAGAGGTGTTGATCCAAAAAGAAATAAATGGTTACTTTGCTGTATTTTAAAAAGTGTATGATTTATGTCTTTTCAGTGAATAATGAGTTGCCTTTTAACAACTCCATGAACTCATATCATTCAGAATCCTCTGTAAACATCCTTGAGGGAGATGGCTGCCCTCCTGAGCCAGGTTCTGCAAGAGGTTTTTCTTCCTGTTAAAGGCTTTTTCTTTCCACTATTGCCCCTAGCATGCTCAGGATGGGGGATTGGGTCAAAGTCGAAATTCAATGCAATCTGTTGGTGTACTTATTTGTTATGAATCGGCTTGTGAGAATACCGACTGGACGACAACAGATTGGCTCAAAGTGATTGTGAAGTGCCCTGAGATGACATTGTTGTGAACTGGCTTTCTACAAATAAGGCTGAATTGAATTGAACCAACAAAATACTATCTGCATGTAACAAAATAGAAAAAATCAAGTCTTTAGTATCTAAACTAAGCTTTATATGCGTGAGCCAAATTATTTACATAAAAGGCAAATAAAGTTGGGGAGAGAACGTGTCCTTGCTTAACTCCAAATTACTGTAAACCAGTCAGTTTAAAGATTATTTAACTACATAATATCAACAGAAGAAATCACTTCATGTTCCAAAAGATTTATATTTATAAAATCAAAGTTTTTTTAAAAATCAACAAAACAAGCAAAAGTCTCCTTAAGCTCCTGTAATTTCACTCTTGCAGCAGAAGAACATGCATTTTTTTTCCTGAAGCCATTCTGCTCATCCACCGTCACACCTCAAGACTCTGCCATTTGTTATAATATAGAACACCTGATTATAAATTGTAAACTGTACCGATCACACTGGTGCCATTTAAATTTAGAGGATATTGTAGGTCAGCTTTTGTAGATTTAGGAATGGATTTAATTATATAAAACCTGATTGACATGAACAGAAATTCTAATGCTTACTGCTTTAGCTTAGTTGTCGTTTTGGAGTAGTTTTCATGTTTTTTAGGAAAACTGGAGTATTTGCTGGTCTTGTCAAAGACTATATATCATGATGTCCATTAAAGACGGGCAGTTCCACAGATTAATGTGTTTCCCATTGTTTTGCCATTAGATTCTGCAGTCAGAGGGCCTGGCCATGGAGGAAGAGCTATGTCGCCTGCGGAGCCAAGCCGAACTTCACAGGATGCAGACCTCGGTTATTACCACTCTGGAAGGAGAGCGGGCTGCACTAGAGCGAGACCGGGACACGCTGCGTAACATGGTGGACACCCTGCGTGCTGTCCAGCGCAAGGTTGGAAAGCCCACAAACACAAACACCCACGAAACATTTTCAGTGATGTGACAGATGTTAACTTGCTTCAGAGGTGTTAGAAGAGGAGCAGATACAAAATGCCAACCAATGAAAGGAAGCAGTCTGTCCAATTATGGAATAATCTCTCTAAACTATTACATTACACAGGGGTTCCACTTGTCAGATGGATTTCTCTCCACTTCTCTGAAAACTAATTACATTACTGCAAGGAGAAAATGTGGAAAAAATGTCCAGCAGGAGGTAGACTTGACAGCATTAAGTGAAACGGATTTCTGCGCATAAAACATTATTACACACCCTGTATTGAGCAAACTGGTCTGATTTGATCTTTAATATTCTGAGAAAAATCTTATTCCCGCTCAGATACATTTTGAAGCTTCAGTCAGGCTTTTTAGGGCATTTCCTTAGAAGTGCTGTACAACAATTTAATGGAAAAAACAAATATAAAAATCATCTTTACCCCCCCCCCCCTTTTTTTCTTCATCTTTTCTTTGAAAGAAACTTACTTTTTAAGACCATGAAGTCATTGTGAATGTTATGTTTAATGTGCTATTTGCAGTAAAATTCCAAGATTTAGGAGAAATTGCAAGCTAAGAAAAAGAGCCCTGCTTTGTCAGCATAAAAGAAATATCATAAAAGGGTTAATGAATACATCCTCCCCAGTAAGAGCTGTGAAAGATCTTTGTTAAGGTCTTATGCTGTTCCTTTGTGTCAGCCTGCCTATTCTCAGAAAGACAGATTCAAATTTGTTTCATGCAGACAGATAATAGATTTTAATCTATTCTGAGGTAGCAGATTAAATACAGTGTTTCCAAGAGTAGTTACAAGGATGTTCATGCATGTTTCAGGTGTTTACAATTTTTAGTTTAGTGAAAATGAACTAAAATAAAGGTGCTCTGCTCTGAAACTGTTTGATTACAAGATTGTGAGACAGCGTGTTTGTGTGGTGCTTAGCATTGTTGCCTTACAAGAAGGTTCCTGATTTAAATGTTGGTTGGGGCCTTTCTGTGTGCATATTATATCTGTGCATGCATCTCTGTATTCTCTATACTCTCACTTCCTCCCACAGTACAAAAAATGTCCAAAGGAGAAGGTTCAACTACCACATGACAGAATTAGAATAATCAAGTATAGAAGATGGAAGGATGGATAAACCCTAAAAAAAAACTTGCTCTGTCCGTTTGATACCAAGTCTAAGATGTATTACAGTTATTATGTGTCATTAATCAGTTCATATCACTTGTACATTAGCAAATTTAGAACCAAATAAAACAAAAGGTACATTTTAAGTTTTGATTCTTCCCTTCAGAAACAAACAAAAAATATTTGCGTTGGACTCCTCATCCTGAGCACCGTAAAAAGACGCAGACCCAGAACTCGTGGGGAATAAATCTGTGATTGTTAAATGAAACATGAGCAGAACTTCTTTAGGCTCCAGGGACGAGTAAAACCCATATAGAAAATGACCCCCCCTCCCCCCAGAACAATTTTCTATTTGTTTTCATCTTCTTTCTCTGTATAAGAAACATTTCATACATGAAAATGTTCACTAGATTACAAAACTTAAAAAAAGGGTCTTTTGTTCTTATAGGTAGCACTCTTCCTGTTACCTGTAACATCTTGTCCTTAATCCAGACTTTTCCTCTCCCATCTATATACATCACCTTAAAAAATCTTTGAATTTCATTGTGCTTGTTTGGCATCCTCATAACAAAGAAAGGACAACTGACCAGAGAGAGGGTAGCTATAGTCAAATGTTTCAAACAGAGGGTATCATATGTGCTTCAGTGATAAATACAAATATTTGGTGTCTTAAAAATTAAGAACTACTGAACCTGTTACTGTAAACAATAAAAGCTCCCTAAATAAAAAGTGATAATATATCTGTGGGACTAAACCTTGCAGTATAACAGAGTACTTTTAGACTAAAGTATTATGGGAATTAGGGCTGGGCAATAAATCGATTTTATCGATAAATCGAATTTGCTATTAATGAGGATTTAAGTTTTTGAAAATCAAATTTTCTTAGCTGGAAATATTTTGCCAACGTTGCCTTCCCTCACCTGTACAACTGTATGCGTGAAAGTTATATTTTCATTGTTTACAATGGCAGGGCCTGCAAGTTTTCCCATAAAATCTAATTTTTGTGATCTGTTTTAAAGAAAAAGACAGGAAAATTAAAGAAAATCGATTAAAATCGAAAATCGGATTTGGTTTTAAAAAATCTGAGATTTTATTTTTTGGCCATATCGCCCAGCCCTAATAAAACCTCTTGGATGGAATAGAAATGTCTACAAAACTTCTGTAGATCAGTTACTATAGATATTATTCAGCATCTACATGCTCCCATTAACTCTGATCTTAGAAACAAACCAAATATCTCACGGGATATAAATGCCTGGAAAACTTCGTAGAACACCTAAAAGGTACGCTATCCATCACAGAGTTCCATACTACCACTCAGTCTAATGGAGCGCCTCCAAATATACTAGTTAGCCTCACATCTTAATTCAGGTCTAAAGGAAGCAGTGGGATCTCTACATCTATTTTTTTAATCTTAATTTCCTTTATTTTGTGGCTTTAGGTTGTATTCATTGTTTAGTGACAGTATCTGGCTATTTTTTCCACTTAGTTTGACAATTAAAGCTTATTTCCGTTATTCCCCTGTAGCAATTTGAAAACTTTGTATAGTTTATGAAGAAAAAACCCATGCAACATTTCAGAACTTCTTGTTGCCCTGCATCAGCTACAGTAAAATTCAGTTTCAGCATCTGATATGTTGTATTTGCTGAGATTAAATCATTTCATTCGGATATTGAATTTTTTTTTTGTCTTCCTGTTGGAAACAGTCTCTAGCCTTCAATAAGAATATGTTATGGTTGTCATGGTAAAACAATTCGTCCCCTTATCAGGGACCTCAAACCCTGGTCCTCTAGGACCGTTGCCCTGCACGGTTTAGAGGTTTCCCGCTCCAACACGCTTAAAAGAAAATAGATGCATTACTGTGTTAAGCAGGAAAACGTCTAAACTCTGGATTCCCAGATCGTTCTACAACTTTTACATACTGAACTCTTGGTTTTATCCCTCGACTTCAACGCCCCGCATGACCTGCACACATTCCTCAGCGAGTAGATACGATAGTTTCAGATGAGATAAAACATCGTCACCAACCTGAGAATTAGTCCAGCTGTGTCATGTTTGCTTCAGTCCTGGAGACTTTCAGATGCATCCCTGCTGCAACACACCTGAATCACATGAAAGGCTCGTTACCTCTGCATGAGGGAAGTCAGGTGTGTTGGAGAAGGGATGCATCCAAAAGGTGCAGGATTGTAGATCTCCTAGACTGGACTGCTAAAAGATAAACCAGAGACCAACTCTGGACCTCCCAGGCCGCCGTCCTGCAGGTTTGAGATGTTAGGTACGTCTCATTTTGGGGTCTGCGCACTACCTAGTGATCAGTCCAGCTGATGATAAAATGACTGGATGAGGTCATGAAGACGTTTCTGTAACATCTCTAGCTTCCACCATCACCTTTCCCAGTTTCCTTCCATATTCCTCCGACATTCCTTCCTTCAGCCTGCGATGTTTTTCAGTCAGGTGATGGGAAATATGTACCTCCTGAGCTTGTAGTACTTTGTCTTTCCTGAAGAGGTTGCTGTTGTTTGTGTCGAGCTTTTGAGTGTATTTTGTTTTAAGGCCGATTAGAAGGGACGGAAATCTGAGACGCACTTTAAACGAAACCCGGTGAAGGGTTGGAAAAAAAAGACCACAATATAAACCTAGCTGCTAGAGAATGTGGATTTTTTTCTTGTTTTTGATTGTTATTTATTTCTGGTTTGTTAGTTTTCTGTCTGTTTAGAAGCATTTTCCTTCGTTTTCAGCCTGAATTACCACAAATTCTAGTCCGCTGTGAATGTTTGTGCCAAAGGAATAAAATTAAACATGTAAACATTTCAGAAGCTCTCAGCAGGTTTTGTGCTTTCTTTTATTCTTAAAGTGTTGAGCTTTGTTTTGTGAATAAACCTGAACTTTGTCCTTTAATGACCAGACAAAGAATTCACTTTAAGTGAAGACATGGAAACGGCTTAAGAAAACAAACTTTATTCACCTCCATACAATAAACTCACAACAACATGATATCAATGTGTTTATATTCTCTCCCCCCCCCCCATCTTAGCAGCATTCAGCTCTATTCATTAACTCCAAAAAGCTAAAAGGTTCTCTTTAGAAAACATTTCTGCTCAAAGTAAATCAGACTAAATTTACACAAAACAATAAATTAAAAAGAAAAGAAGCTGAAAATGAGACATTCAGGCCTCTGAAACTCCTTACGCCTTGATACCATGAGTAAAAAATATAAATTAACTCAATCTGAAATCAAGTGCAGCTGTAAAGTCTGATGTGTGCTAGTGAATTAATACACGTTTTATTATTATCATCATCAATAAATAGATTAAAATACAGAAAAATATCCATGTTTTTGATTAAACTTCAATAAGTTTTTATTTTTGTACTACAGACTCAGTTTCTGTGGGCTTTTGAGGTTTTAAAGTATCTAAAGTGAGCTTAAATACCTAAAAAAGGTAAATAAATATGCTATCAGCTGTCAATATATCCATCTAAATATTCATATATTCATAATGTGATTAAAAAGCTTAGTTTTGGACACTGGAACCAGAATAAAACATTTTATGGTCAATGGTATAATCTTGGTTTAGGTGTTAGTGGATTATATTTGATCATGAGGAGGAATTTAGCCAAAGACTTTGCACCCTTTACTTAAATAATTAGGATGGATCATCGATGAGGAATAAGACATGAAATCAGCTAACAGACATTTCCGTAAACTGCACTTCTAAGAGAAAAACATCGACAGAACAAATGCTGCAAACACGATGAGGCTAACACACGGAGCGGCTGCAGCCCCCGTCCAAACGCTCCCGTCCCTGCGGCGTGGGGGGCGGGGGGCAGGAGGGATCCGCCGGCTCGGCCCCCTGCAGCTTTTTCTTTTTGGGAAGGAAATCAGTGCTTTGGTAAACATTCCTCTGTGGAGAACCAGAATCTGGTTGACGTGCTTCGTTGTCCCGCGCCGGTAAACGTAGACTTCCCGTAGAAACCTTCAGTCCGTCTTCGTAGGAGTCAAACGTCCACTTGCATAAGATAAAATATTGCTCATAAAATCGTCTCCCAGAGTTCGTCTTACTTGCAGATGTGTAGTACTACAGCTGTGCGTTTACTGTACGGACACATCAACGATCTGGTGTTAAGACGGATAACAGAGTACATTCAGAACTGTACTTATTTCATGTGGAAGACGCCCGCTATCCCTAAACCCGCCAGCAGAGGGAGCTCTGCATCTGTTTACAGAAATAATTCCATGTTTTTGGAAAGTGAGACGGGAAGATGAAAGCCGCTCTGGTTCTTCCTGTGAAGCTCACATAAAAACCTCAATTTGCATTTTCAGACTTGGTTTAGAAACGATGACGAGCTGAGTTGGTTCGCTCACATCACGGTTATCTCATCTCAACCACATGATCCTTATCACAGAATAACTTAATTTTTTATTTTCTGATCAATTTAACCTTGTTTTTTATATTTCTTTCCTTTTTCCTTGATTTATACTGAAACTAAACGTCAGGAATGATTCAAAATGAAAATAAATAATTAGCTAATTGAACTTATTATCAACGCAATGTTGATATTTCCTTCTTATTTATCATGATTGTCATCTATAATTCATAGGTTTTTTTTCATTTCATTTTTACTTTATTGACCCTGATGGGGAGGTTTGGCTCTGCATTTGACCATCTCTACTAGAGCAGCGGTTCTCAAACTGGGAATCAAGAAAACAGTAAATATAGCTTAAATTTTTATCAGACTATTAAAACTAAACCATCAACGCAGATAAATCAGAGACATTCGAGGGTTAAGGGCCTCGCCTGAGGGTAAAATAACAGTGTTGAAAAGAAAATTGGAGATATTAGATACAGGGGCACTAGCCCAAAGAAGGTTAAAAAGTGCTGCACTAAGCTCTCATTAAAGTTTCCAGCTTAAATAAAAAGGGTTGTGGGATCTGGTGTGACCTGATTGTTGTTTTACTGGGAGTTTTTCTGGTCATCTGACCCAAATCTGGTGTTTCAGGAGCACATAAAGTGAAGTTTTCAGAGGGCTTCAACTAACGGTGATAAGAAAAAAACAACTAATTTCTAAGGCGCTGACAGACGGAGGAAACCAGGTCAGAAAATGTAAATTGTGATTATTTCTTGTGAAGTTTGCAGCTTTCTGCTGCTTTGGAGAATTATGTGCCGGCTGCAACGACGTGAACTTTCCAGGAAGATTTAAGAAGCCGTACCTTTTATTTCCCCATGATACACAAAGTGGCGTTGATCTCCTCATCTCCCTCGCAGATAAACGAGTGCATGTCCCCACATAGCATATTATATGAAATTCTCTTCACAATTTAATAAAAGTTCACCCTCTAACCCCCCGCTCACATCTACATTGCTTAAAATCTACTTTGTTCATGCAACAGGCTACAAACTTCCACCTCATTTCTGATAACTTAAGTGTTTTTCCCCACAGCAGGTCTTACAGTATACAGTTATATATTATGTATTAGCTAAATATTTTCAGTATATTTATGTACAATACATTACTTCAAGTGTTGAGTGTGCAGATGAGGCTCTACGTTCTGCGTTGTCATGCCTACGCTCGCGCTGCACGGACCGGTCTTGTGCCGGTCGGTTTGGTCAGAAACCTAAAAGCTTAACGTGAAGAAGGAACCTCGCTTAGCAGCAGGACTAGCAAACATGCTACATGTGTAGGTTAAGCTGCAAAGAACCGCTAAATACACACTGTCTGCAAAAGAAGAAGTGTCCTCAGTACGTGTGATGTTTCCCACAGAGTCGGCCCAGTTTATGCTGGCAGAAGCTTCGTTTTTTTTCCTTTCACAGCAGGAATCAGTGCAAAGACGGCCGTCCGCAGCGATCTGCGCATCCAGCTGCAGCGGGAGCGCCGTGTGCTTTACAGATACTATGATCCAGTAAGACGATGAATCTTCAGTCTCAACGGTTGGTTTTTGGGTTTTTGGGGGGGATGGTGACTCTTTTGTTTCTCTTTTAAAGTTTGCAGCTTGTCTGAAAGTCGCTGTAGATTCCAGGTCGTGGTTCTGAGCTTGTTGGAAGTCGATAACGGGGTCACACACGCGTACTGCATGTGTGTGTGTGCGCGTGCTTACTCCTCCCTGTCGCCGTCGCTGCGAGGCTGGCGGCGCTCACTCAGCCTGGGTTGCGGGCGGCGGCAGCATGCCTCGCTCTCTCAGGTGGGAGTGCAGAGTGTGGAAGATGCCGAGCTGCTGCTCAGGCTGAAGCATCAGCAGCTGCTGCAGCACCTTGCTGGGGTTCGGGCCTCTGCAGGAGAACATGGGTGGCATGTGAGTACATCAGAAGCAAAAAGACATAAAAACATTTAATTTGAAAACACTCTTTTCACATGGAAAAGTTCTCAGGAAAAGCTTTAATCTGCTTTAGGAAGCAGAGTCAGCAGGATAGTCCGGGGACTCGGTCCGATTGGATGCCGATTTCCCAAAGTTTTCAATCCTTTCTTGGATTTGTGGACGTCAATGCTGGTTCACTAAACCCCGTCCTGTCAGGGTCACCAAATCGTTTTTGTGAAATACATAACCAAATTTAGACTTTCATCATGGCAGTCAAAGTTAAACCAGGTCGGATAAATCTAAATTTAGCAGCGACAGAAGAAGCAGACTGTTGTAAACCAGAGGGAACTTACAGTTTATGGCTTCAAAGGCATGTAGTAAAAGTAATAATCAAAGCAGTATAAAAGTAAAAAGCTGTTTGCAGATTAAATATGCATGTCTGTCCAAAGTGTCACAAACAATTATAGGTTGTGGCTCAAAAGGTTTGGGAACCCCCGTTGGGTCACAGCTTGTGTGTTGTACATTGTTGTGTTGTGGGGAGCAGGTTGGTAAAGCTGGACTCTAATTTTACTGAAAATTGCAAAAGACGCGCTGTTGGCTTTGTTTTTCCCCCAAACAAAACTCTGCATCACTTTATCACAGATGAAATGCGATTTTACATGAATGATGTCAAATATTTTCTTTTTCTAACTGGAAAAGCTATGAAGTTTATTTCTAGTGTCTGCTTGTTGGGGCTAAAATATTCCTGGTTAACGCTCACATCACCGTCATGAAAAGCTCATTTATCAGTTTCTGCCTCTGACCTGACGAAGCTGGCGATGTAGACGTGAGTGAATGTGGCCATCAGGTACTGACAGTCGAAGCGGTCCATGATGCCTCCGTGACCAGGGATGGTGCTGGCAAAGTCCTACGGGAGAGGAAAGAGTCAGACTGTCAGAGCGCCTCAGATTAAAGTGGAATATAAACACTTTATTTACGCAAATATCTGAGTAGCCGAATTACAGATTTCTGGTTGGTGGTCTGAGTTTTTATCTCCAGGGTTTCCAGAGACATAAGAAGAGAAAAGATCCATAACATAAAACATTTTCAAATAAATAAATGATCATTTTAATAAACAGCTCTGTGAGGAGCAGCTGAGCTGCCTGAGCAGAGCAGAAACCAGTCGCTTTAAACAAATCACAGCTCCTCCAAGTGGTCCGACCAGTTCCACCATCACCCTAAAACCAGTTGTGATCATAAGACAATAACCGGAGGCGTGTCGGTTAAACTGTCAGAGGGAGTGAAATAAACAGACGAGATCAGTATCAGGCGAATGCAAAGCAGGCTGAAAGATAAAAAACATGATGCATAAATGTATTACCTTAATTTTAAACGCTCGCTTGAAGCCACTGGCGAAGAATCCACCGAACGGTCCGATGAGGGAGGCGAAGGAGGACAGGAAGACGCTGTGCACCTGGAAGGGGTACATGTTCACCGTTTTCTAAGAGAAGAAAAGGAGAAATATTTAAATATCGTTTCCCTGCAGGCTGATGATTTGACTTTCTAATAAAAACTATTAAATACAACTGCGTAAATCTGAAATGGCAAACTAGTTTAATGAGGCTCACATTTATTTCACCTTTATTTATACACTCACTTTTTAGTGGGACTCATGTTAAATATGCAGACTAAACTACAACATGTTTAACTACAGTTATTACAGTTCATCTAAACGGGTAACTGGAATAAAAAATAAAACGAGGACAGTCACCCTATGTAGGGATGTTATAATTTTTCTAGGTACGATTATAATGTTTTAATTTCACAATGCTGGAAATGTATAAAATAACATGAAAACTCCTTTTCTGTTAAGTTTTATTTGTGTGTTGATGTCAAGAAAAAAGAATATGGCAACAAAATAAACAAGAATACCATTCAGATTCCCATTGGATTTGAGTTAGAATCCCCTCTGCTCTGGTAAAAACAAAAAAAGAAAAAGCTACAGTATTATATGTATGAATATGTGAATATGAAAACATAAAAATAAATTTGAGCTTTAGGGTTCCAGTGATGACAATCAAACTAGATTTACATTATTAAATGACGATATTTAGGAATCTTTACGATTATTAATTTTAGCATCTACTACCGCGATTAATCATGAAAATGAATAATCGTGACATCCCTAATCCTATGATGATTTCTCTAAATGGTGGTCATTTGTTCCAGGTGGAAGAAGCACTGCAGGAAAAAAGCCTTTTTCCCCTCAGTAACGTACGAACTGAAGGAACGGTGAATGTAATAAAAGCTTGCGAGCTTTAGTTACTCTGTTTAGGCGACATACAGGAAGTTAGATACACCAGTAGTCAGCTGATTACTGATGTACAAATGGAAATAAACCAACGCAGTGAAGTCCAGTTAACCTGAGAGTATAAGTACAACATCTGTTGTACCGGCATTCGGTACATCTGTCCGTCTGTTAGCAACATAACTCTAAAAGTAAAGGACGGATTTTAAGGAAATTTTCAGGAAATCTCTGAAATCAAACGAGGAATGAGGTTTGTTCGCTCTGGGGACTCGGCTTCCTCCCACAGGCCAGAAACGCGGAGGATCGGTTAACTGGTCACTCTATATGTGAGCAGGAATGTCTGTGATGCACAGATGACCTGTCCAGGTGAACCCTCCCCTGATAATTGCACGGATGGGCTCCCGGTTTGGACTCAGAGTGCTTCCAGATCTCCATGGAATTACCGTAGAACTGGCTCCAGTACGAGCAGCAGAGCCAGGCCTGGAGCGTTGTGGTTGGGGATCCTTACCCATCTCAGTGTGTTCTGCAGCACGGCAGGAAGCGTGTACTCCTGCATCACAAAGATATCCGAGGGCTCGCACTCAACCGTGAAACTGTTGGTCTCACTGAAGCCCACTGGACAAACAAAGTACTGGAACTGAGACAGAAGGTAGGCCAGCTGAGGGGAGGAACACAGCACAAGGAAAATATGAGCCTGATGCATCCAAATAAACATCTGATTTAAAAAAAAGGTCTTCAGAAGCATTTGTGATTAATGGATAAAGGTGGATATATTCAGTTACAATCACAATCACACACTTTTGTTGTGCAGAACAAATCAATTTACAGTGGAAGACTCAGAAACTCATGTGAGCAAGTTGCATGAAGTCATGAAGTTTACTCACAATGAAGCCAAACACCACCGTGGAGAAGAACCCGCCGATGAAGCCCTCCCACGTCTTTTTGGGTGAAAGCTGCAGGGATATCAGAGGAGAAACAGGAGTGTTCTTTCACAAGGACGTGACGCTGAGTTTGCACTAACCTCACCGCAAGCTGGCCGGGATTTCAAACGACTGTTTTCAGCCGGCTGTAGTCGTCATCAAAACTCACAAATAAACCAGATAGGAAGAATAAATCCTGACTGAAGTGCTTTAAATGTGCATATTTTAGAGGAAATTAAGGCCAGAAAATGATTTTAGCTTGTTTGAAGTTGATCTGAGTGCAGTTTGCTGACATTTATCTGGCATCCTAGCATCCTCAGCTCCGGCTGAATCTGCTCTACCTGAGGGGCACCATGAGGAAAAACTGGAACCATAAAATCCCAGCTCGAGTGTTTGCCCAAACTCCTGGACATCTAACCCGTCGTTACCAGCTCAGCTTTGCACACAGCGGAGCTTCTGTTAAACTCGGGCCTCATTCTGTCGGTCAGGATGAATCTACAGGTCCTGCGAGGTTCATTTACACAAACCTGCTTCATGAAATATACATGCAGGGTGACGGCCAGTCCTCAGCTCGCTTATAGAATCATATGTACACATGAATCTGTGGGAAAAAAACTTACAGGCAAGAAAAGAAGCAGAAAATTTGCTAAAATAAACTTAAAACATCAGAAACAGTCAACATAACAAGTCAACCAAGCTAGAACTAATCTTGAGTACAGATGTATCTCAGTTTTGTGTGTAAAATTATGGAATGGACTATATGATGAAATTAAGATATGTTAGTTTTCAAAAAGACTTTAAAATCAAGATTTATCAAAGCTTACAATGAAATTGATTGAATTAGATTGTTGTTGTTTTCTTCTTGTTTAGGCTACTATGTTTAAGCTATCATATGTTTTGCAAACTGATGTTTTATTGTGAATTATTTCTATGATAGTACAGGATAGGCAAAAATAAGCCCTGGGGCTTCAGCCTATTCCTTTTTCGGTTGCTGTCTGATTAGTTCTTTTGTGAAAATATAATTTTATATACTTGTTTTTTGTTTTTAAACCGAAATAAAGTATCAATTAAAAAAAAAAAAAAAACTTTTTAATAACTTTTGTTAACAAACTGATCTGGTATTAAAGCATTGACCGGCTAATAGCTGGGCTGAAATGATGTCATAGTGACATAAACCAAACCCTAAACCATGATTAATACATCGTTAAGCTTTCTCAATAACTGCCTCTCCATGCAGACAGTAACCCTTTCATAACCAGAATATAATAAGCTAAGAAATAACTGGGTCGGTTCCTCATTGCACATCCAACACAGACATCTTTCTTTCCTCTTCTCTGCAATCGGACAGTCTAAACATAAACGTGCTGGACAGTGGAGCGAAGGTTCCCAAACCGGGAATAATAATTTACCTTGATGAGTGGAGTTCTCCCAAAGAAGAATCCAAACAGATAGGCCATGATGTCGTTGCAGATCACGATGGATATGGGGACAATGAACCTTGAAGACAGGAATTCCAGCTGGGATGAGACTAATAAAGAGCTAAAAAGTTCAAATAAACTGAGAAAACATAAACCGGACTACTTTAAATCTTTTTTAAAAAAATACATTTTCTAAATTCTTTGTTGATTTAACAGTCAAAAGCACCACAAACACAACAGCGAGCGCACACTTGTGGTAAAAAACATGTGCAACAACAATCAGAGACAAGGCAAGTTCCTCTGGTCTGTCAGTGTCTGTCTTACCAGATCATTCCTTCAAACAGGTTCTGAATGACAAGGTGGGACTGAGTTACCACAATCAACAGGGTCACATGGGTCCAAGCAAACTGGAATGGCAAACACAAACACAAACACCACAGTGTCACTGCGTGGGAATGTAGCCGGTGCCCGCTCGCAGGTTAGAAACAGACGGAAGAATGACGCTGACAAAGCCATGCTGCGGAGTGAGGCCACGAAAAAATGTCAGAAAAAACATGAAAAATGTGAAGAGCAGGTAGAAAGAAAGTCGTATTAATTGAGTTTCAGGACAATGCATGCATCGCTGCGGTGGAAATTAAAACTATGTGGGAAAACAAAACAGATGCAAATGGATGACATTAAACTGAGGCTGCTGCAGAGGCCCTGCACGTCCAGCTAGTTAAAGGGATGCTGTGCAACATTTGGCCACCAGGGGTCCTAAACCTGTAATTTCCCACAAAATTAAACTTTTGACCAAAATATCAGCCTAATGTGAGCATTAATGGATGATTTTTGGGGTCAGTGCACCATTTGACATGTTGGCAGATATGACACAGGCAAGTTGGCATGAGTGGACCCGTCTCTCATGGGTCATGTGACCAGCAGCTCTTCAGCTATAAAACACAGCGGTTTGAGCTTCATGCTACTTTTCCTTGAAAGTTGGTCAAATTTGAACAAAGTAAGAAGGTGAACACGGAGTCTGAGAATCCCAGAAAGAGAAACACTGTTTAATTTTGCAACAATGTCATGTGGCCTGTAGGAAGTTAGAAGTTTCGCCCCCTTGTGGCCAAAAGTTACATAGTATCCCTTTAATCCAAACAGAGACTTCTGCAGCAGCAATGAGGTGTAAACGAAGATATTTAGATCAGAGTGGGAGAGTGATGGTGCAAGGAGGTTAAAGGAGAGGTTACTTGGCTGATACACACCATATAAAACTGCAGGCGGTAATGTTTCTTCACTAAACTCAGCACAAACATGCAGAAACCTGCGAAAGAGTAAACAACATGCGGTCAGTTTTTCATCCAACGTCTTCAGAAGAGAAATATGAATCACACGTAACGGGTCATGTACCATGAAGAGGAGTGTCACGTGTGGAAATGTGGATCTGAACTAAGATATGAAATCACTGGTGTTATTTCTGGACAGAAGTTTCTAATTACTGATGTATCAGCACATGCTGAGTCATCTGCGAGCTCCAGCTTATAAACGTTTACGCTCATCAGTCGCTTTATCAGAACCACCTTCTGCAGGTCGGATCCCCTTTTTCCTACAAAACTGCTTTTATTCTCAGTCTGATGATCCAACCAGGTGATATAAACCTTCAGGGTTCAGAATATCCGTGGATCCTACATGTCTATACACAGCTATACATCTGACCTGCGGAGTTCCCCAAGGCTCCATTTTGGGGCCGCTGCTATTCAACATCTGCATATCAATGATTGACGCTGACGACCCACAGATCTCCATCGCCACCTGGTCCAGTTCTGGTGAGTCTGTGTAGAACTGTAGCCTCAGCTTCCTGTTCTTAGATTACTTCCTGCTGCCTTTCTATCTCCTCCAACCAGTCTGCTACGTCTCCTCTAACATCACCAGCTGGATACTCGAACGAACAACCAGAAATCTGCTTCCTTCCTCCTACTGATGCTCAGATTGAACTTCATCATGTGACTACATGCTGCCCTGTGATTGGTTGTTTAGACACTTGTGTAAAGGTTGAGCTGATAAAGTGGCCGATGAGTGTATTTATGAGGATAACGTTAAATCACTAGGCTCAGGTTTTTTCAACGTTCATATTTTTAGCACCTTGTATCAAAAACTGCATGATGGTGCAGCAGTTCAGACTGATGAAGCAGTTCCTCTTCCTCAATCTTCAGGAAAATGCTTCACCACAATCTCTATATAAATCAGGGGTGTCAAACTCATTTATTTCAGAGGCCACATACGACGCAGTTTGATCTGAAGTGGGCCGGCCCAGTAAATGAAAAACATAATCATTTCTAAATAATGAAAACTTCACATTTTCCCCTGTGTTTTAGTGTAAAGAAGCACAAATCCGCTTGTTTAATGCTCTAAACTCTTAGAAAACACAATGAACAATCTGAATTTACTTTAAATAATATTTTTCCAGTTACAAATCAATTAATATTAATACTTTTTGTGATTAATATATTTTGTATTGATTGTAAAATAAAATTATTTTTTAATCTTTATGCAAATATGTATTAGCAAACAGTAAATTGAATTTTCATGTATACATTTTACATGTTTTATTTATAAAATTTACTTCATATTATTTTGTATTACATTTTTCAAAATATATTTATTTACTTATATTTTTGCTTAATCACACAAGTTTTGCAACAAACAGATAACAATGGATCTAAAACAATCAGTAATTTCATTACGGGTATCTGGAGCAAAAATTAAATCCACCAAATTCATCCCGCGGGCCAGATTGCACCCTTTGGCGGGCCGGTTTTGGCCCCAGGGCCTTATGTTTGACACCCCTGATATAAATAGTACAGAAGGATTACGTTTCTTTAGTTCACAGTAAAATGGTTCATTAGACCAGGAGAACGCATGAACCCAGCATGAAACCAATTAGGCACAGAGGGATCCAGCATCTCTCGGGGCTGCCGGTAAGAGCCGATGCAGCAGTTTTTATTCAATCCTGCAGCCGGTGCAAGAACTGCCTCACCAGGGAGCTAAAGCTGTGTCTAAACCTGCAGCTTGAGCTTCCCAGAGGACTTTGTTTCTCTATTTTCGCTCTGTTTCCTCCCCCGTAATGTCGTTACTCAACTCTAATGTGCACACACCGTGTCTGAGGAAATCTGATCCGCTCCTCGTAAGGGAGAAAATGTGAATGGCGTGCTGCAACGTCTCGGGGGCGGGGACTCACCTGCCAGGTACAGAGCGAAGGAGATGAAGCGGTGATAGCGAGCCAGGAACTGCAGAGGCTCCTCCCTCTGCACCAGAGCGCCAAAGTAATCTGCAACAGTTTCACCATAGAAGAAGTAGTTGACACAAATCAGGAAGTACCTGAAGAAGAAAAAAGAAAAGATTTTATTTGTTATTTTTACCAAGCAGCGTTGGAGGAATGCCGTTGGGCCGGGTTTGTGTGGTTAAAGTGTTTCTGACCCACTGTACATTGACCTGCTGTGTGTGTTTGCAGGGGGGTTGTTATGAGGGGGCAGCCTTGGTGGAAAAGGGCAGGTTTAATTTAGCTTTCATTTACTTCCAGCATGGCAGCGATCTTTGCTCTGAACACTGCAGCCACACACTGAGACAGGTGAGGGGGTGTATGCAAAGTGTTCAGAGAGGAGCAACAGCGGGAACAGAGTCGGCTCTGTGGGGGTAAACCGATGATACGTGTACAAAAATCCTCCCGAGGAATGAATTAGAAGGAAATCTGGCTGCCTCCAAATGAAAAATCCTCCCTGTTCTGACTTATCTTATCTCCGTACAGAGTGAGATCTCACAGAGACAAAGCTTTTAGGCTGGGGCAGAGCGACAGGTCATCCCGGCCCAGCTGCTAAAGTTAGCTTCACAATTCCTGCAGATATAAAGCCTGGGTTCCTACACTCGGATGTGTTTAGCTGGATTTAACGTTCCTCTGACAAATGCAACGCCTTTGGAGCCAGGAAACGGACATAAGCTGAAACTGTAACAACAGGAACAAATTAAACTGCAGATAAAACAATTCTGCAAGTCTTAGTCATATTTGAGTCTGTATTTTTATTTTATTTTGCATGTTTCTGCACTTTCCACTGGTTGGAGCACAATAAACTGGTGATACTGGAAGGAAGAAGAGTCTATCAGTGTCGCTAAATTCTGCACGCCACAGCAGCTAAAACGTTAGCCGCTTAGCGCACCGCGATGGATCAACACCTAGGTTGGCTGTTGCCCGAGGTAATTAGGACTCCCACCACAAGATGGCGCAGCACAGAGAACAGCCTCCAGATTTGTCTACGTGTAAAAGCACATAAAAAAAAAACATGTGTACCGATGGGGTAAATAAATAAAGTTTAATGGACACAAGTCTGAAAAAATAAGTACCGAATTTTCTGGACTATAAGTCACACTTTTTCCCTTAGTTTGGCCGGTCCTGCCACTTGTATATGTATACATTTTCATGTTTTTAAAAGTTAATTTATTCAGACTGGCATGAAACAAGAAGTCTGCATTACCGGCTGCAGCCACCAGAGGGCGCCGCAGGCTTGTAATAACTAAAAACCTGAAGAATCCACGGGCTCTACGCGTGCTGAAGCATCATTAATGCCGGTCGGACCGTTGCAGTACGGGCTAATAACGGTTAATTTTGGTTCTTTTGTCTTATTCATCCATAAACTCTGGAGTAAGTGTGCAAAATGTGGGACAAATACATTAAATTTGTTCCAATAGATATAAGTTATGACCCTGTTTTAGCTCTACAACATTCCAGCCTGTTAAAATTAAATATCTGCAGGCAGAAATAATCACATAATCCTTTCATTAGAGTTTCTAGAGAGAATCTGGTTAAACACATTAATGCATTAGGTTTTAAACAGAAATCCAAGTTTACATCTTGCAGCCTCACTTATTTACAGGAAAAAAGTCTTCATCATAATCCGACAATATTTGATGTTTACTGTTAAATCCATTTTCCTTACCAGCTTAGTGTTCTGAACCAAGGGAGCTCATAGGAATGATAAACTCTGTAGCCGATGGTGATGATTTCTTGGAAACACTTGATCTGCACAGTCATGACCTGCATCAGATGACGAGAGCCGAGCAGCAATAATAAGAAAGAAATCCACACACAGTTCTCTGTATCAAAAACAAACCAAATCTCCCTCTTCTGAGATATCATTAAGTATTTACAACAGAGATAACAAGGTCAGAGTAACTTACCACCAGTATTAGAGTCACAGGTCCCATATAGATGATGAGGAAAAAGCCTGAAATCATGGCTAAAGACAAAACTCCTCGTATCCAGTAGTTCTTCCATCTGCCAAGATTGAAAAAAGTACATTACATTTACATTTTTCTCATAAAAAAAAGTTTTATTTGGGTTTATAAAAAGATAAAAGGACTGACATGCTATCTCCAACAGCATTAGAGACACAACATCTCAGTTAGCACGGCCTCGAAATTTACATTTATATCAGCGAGGTAAGCAGAGCAAAGAGAGAAAGCTTGTATGTTTCATGCTTTTCTATCTCAGATAGATGCAACACGAACAGAGGAGCCTGTTCGGGCCGGGCAATACATGACATAACATATATCAAGACTTTTTCACATGCAATACAGCAGTGTTTTTTAACCTTTTTTGGGCAAAGGTACTCATTTTTCCATAGAAAAATGACAAGGTACACCTTGCACGGAAAATATTAAAAATTAAACTCTCTGGCCTTCATCAATTATTTTGGGTATCATGAGTTTCTTGAATAGAAATCAAATATTATTCGGCCTGTTATTTGCAGATGTCAATTAATTTGTCTTAAAAGCATGTTTTTTAGACCAATTAAGTGGAAATACATAATTTCCCACAGCACACCTGCTAAATTTCTCAAGGCACAGTGGCTGAAAAACACTGCAATACAGAATGTTCTTCAACCGAGGTAGCTTGTTGTGAATTAAAAGTATCTTTTTGTGTGATTTGCACAACTGTGATTATGTTCAATTAATTGAGAAGTATTTTTCATTCCTAGACAAATGTTTTAATGCAGATGTGCTGCCGATTCTTTGTAAAAATGCATTTAAACACTCAAGGCTGTAAATTCGAACCGTCTCTTTGGCTAATGCCCCTAAAAAATAAATAAATTGTGTAATGCACTGGTTGGGAGTTTCTGAAGCTGCTTCTGTGTTGTTCACTGGTTAACTCTGGTACTCCATGTGAGGAGCAAACAATAACTGCACAGCCGTCACTTATTGCAACACAGTAAGGATTGAAAGACGGTGAAGGAGACCGAGATTATGTGTAAATAGACAGGAATGTTTACTCTGAAGGCATGGAGACTTTTGATCCGAGCGAACATCCGATCAGAATAAAAATGCATCATGTGTAGGGCTGAGTATCACTCCTAATTTCCTGAATATTCGATTCACAAGAGCAAAAACTAATTCAATTTCAATTAATTTCGATTCGATTCAATATTGATTAATTTTCAGATATTCATGTCACATCAATATTTCTTGAATATTAGATATTCGCAGATTTTCAACAATGTGCATTTTATATACATTTAATATTCATGTTTTCATTAAAAACTGTCCAGAAGCACTGGCATGTAACATCAATAACTGTGACATTTATTTGTGAAAATAACCAGTGTTACATGTTAAACAGAATACAGTGTTCACAGAAACACTACAGTAAAAAAGAATGACCAAATAAAAACTAAGCTTTCTGTCTTTGAAAAAAACAAAACGATTTTAGAGCTTTATGAATCGGTTATTGATTTTTTAAATTCTTATTTCGATTTAAAATCGATTAATAGATTGTTTAAACCCAGCCCTAATCATGTAAACACCTCAACTGATCTGATCGGCCTCGATCGGAAAGAATTACCGAACACAACGGATCGGATCATTTTATCCAGCATGGAAATGTGTCGGCTGGAATCGGACAGATATTGGTCTATAAACATAGATAATGTGCCAGATATGTTATTTACATGTTGTTGTAAATAACAGGTTATCATATGTTATTTTCATGAACTACTAGAAGTGGGACAAAAATAAATTCACATAAATATTGCAATTTTCTCTTTCACAATTTTTCAATCGATTATTTTTTCCCAAGAAACTATTTACCCTCAAAACCTTTTCTACTCTTTTTTTTCCATTTTTTTAAAAATTTGTTTGGTCTCAGTCAGAGTTAGTTCATGTTATAGTATTTCTGCGAGTGTAAACAGACCGAATGACCTTGAACCAAGTTTCTACAGACACTGGAGACGTTTTTAAAACGAGTGAAACAGCAGCAGGAACAAAAACTTCTGATTTTATCAGCTCTGTGAGCAGAAAGCAGTGCAGACATCCTCTATGGCGGCGCTGGATTCATGCAAAGCAGAATGCTGCATCGACAGCGTCCACAGCTGCTATCGTGTGCTTCTCTGCAACATGGAAACAAAAGTCAAAAAAGCTGAAAATCTACAGCTGATCGGGATCAAATGATCGTAACGCAGGCTGACATTCCCACCAATTATTTCTAGTTTCTGCAGCTTGTGACAGTCATGAGTTATTCGTTTGATTGGTCGACAACCTCGGAGAAGCTGGTCTCATGGAAGAGGAGCCAGCCTGAGGGGGACGTAGAGAGGACATAGTGTGAGACTGCAGATGGTAATAATCCTCAATCCTGAAGGATTTCTATTAGAGATGCACATTATCAAGTAATTCATTAATCAATAGTTTTTTCAACTTATCGAATCTTAATTGATAAGTGGCTGAGAAGCTGAATTTCCCTCTGAATCAACAGGTTCCTTTCTATGAAAATGCAAAGAATTTTCCTTGATAAAATATTTATTCTTAACAGCAGTTACAACAAATTCAGATGAAACAATGCAAAAAATTTTATAAAATTTATTTTATTTACTAATTTATTATAAATTCTTCTTATAAATGTCATTTAATATAATAAATGAAATGATTATGTCTCTTGTATTCCTTCATGTGCGTCAAGTGCTTCTGGCATAAAGTACCTGGTGAGGAATTTCAGGCTCAAAATGTGATTAATCGCAATTAATTTATGTTAACAGAGTAATTGAAAACTGATTAATTAGTTAGCATCACTGATTTCTAATGAAATCCTGCGTGTAGATGCATATGTATGAGAGGTTTTGCACATTCCTCTGCAGAGGCTTTGTCATGCAGTGTTTGTGGTTGCGAGGCGTCCCGCTGCACCGCCTGCAGCCTGGAAGCCAAACAAAAGAGAAGCGACGGCTGGAAGCTGCACGGCGGCCGGGCAGGGTGCACGGCCTGCAGCCTGCTGCATGAATGGATGGAAGAAAAACTGCTGCATCATGAAAAATAAAAAGCTGCTCACCCTCCCTCCCCTCTAGCTAAAACTACCTCTCCGCCTCCTCCATTCAGCCCAAATAACTCCTTTCATCCAGTTCCTCTCCCTCTATATCTTTCTAATTCATTGCATCTTTTCTTCTTTCTTCCTTTCTTTCCTCTGCAGCACGCCGGCTCCAACTGCGAGCTGCCAGAGATTAGTGCGTCCCTCCTCATGAGCCTTTAAGCCCCGTGACCTGGCTGCCACTCATTGGTCACGCCCTCCGCTCCATGTAAAATGGGTCCTCGGACACTCGTGTCCAGTCCCGTGTAGAACTATCACATTACATATGAGCCCAATTCTACAAGTCCAGATGCCGAGCAAAATGTTATAAACACTGTAAACAAATCATATTTTATCCCCATCAAAACATAAAACAACATATCTGATGTTGAAACTGAGACATTTAATTGTGTCGTAGAAGAAATTAGCTCATTTTTTATCCGATGGCAGCAGGACGTCTGGAAAAGTAGTTCCACTAAAAAGGAGTTCCGGTAAAAAGTAGTTTTGGTAAAAAGTAGTTCCGGTAAAAACCAGTTCCAGTATTCAGTTAAAAAGTAGTTTTGGTCAAAAGTAGTTTTGGTAAAAAGTAGTTCCAGTATTCAGTTAAAAAGTAGTTTTGGTCAAAAGTAGTTTTGGTAAAAAGTAGTTCCAGTATTCAGTTAAGAAGTAGTTTTGGTAAAAAGTAGTTCCAGTATTCAGTTAAAAAGTAGTTTTGGTAAAAAGTAGTTCCAGTATTCAGTTAAAAAGTAGTTTTGGTAAAAGGAATGGAGAGGAATGTCGTCCCGGTCTGGTCTGATCAGGATTCCAGCTGCTCTGCATCCTGGTCACATCTGGCTTCTTCTCTGCATCATAGAGCTCTAACCTGCATTTGTGGATTTCAGGGGGAACATCTGGAAGTCTTCCTGAGTCCATGCACTGGTTTCCAGTAGAGAATCATGTCAACAGCATCCAGCCTCGTCCCCGGCACACAGAGACTCCTCCTGATTCTGTGAATGTGTAGATAATTCCTGCATCCAAGACCACCCGCTCATATAAAAGACAAACAGGAAAAAGTGTGTTCAAGCACCGTTTTTATTAGCTTCATAGTGTCCGAGTCTGAAGTCTGACACCAACCTCCGCAGTCCTCTCCATCTTTTGTTAGAACTTCTTCTTCTTTGTTTCTTATACGGTTAGCAAAATGACGTTTTGGGCACATTAACACCACCACTGGTCAGGAGTGTGTGGAATGGATCTTTGCTGAAACGGGACCCTTTCTTTCATTTTTAGCCGCCTGCTCCTACCCAAAGCAAACTTAAAACCGCGGGATCCCAGTCCCAACGCAGGTCTCTGAGAGACTCTGCCTCTCTGAAATGCTCCTGTTATATCCAGTCATGTGACTGACCTGTTGCCCAGCAACCTAATAAGTTGTTGAATCTCCTCCAGTTACTTTCCCAGCATTTTTTTGCTCCTTTTCCAACTTTTTTCAAACGTGTTGCTGCTATCAGATTCACTATCAGCTCAGATTTTCCATGAAATAATAACATGTCTCAGTTTCAGCATCTGATCTGTTGTTTTCTGTTCTACTGTTATAATACAAGAATATCAAATTATTGAATCTTACATCTTACACAGCATCTAAATTTTTTTGAGCCTACTTTGGCATAATATGCTCAAAAACCTTGACAATATCAAATTCAGTTGTAGAAAACTCAACTATGCAATGATGGCATTGTTGTAAAAGCATTTTAATTCATTTTTAACAAGATCTTATTCAAAGATAATCATCATAAAATGTTATAGTTTCGTCTGAATCAGACTCACAAAGACACATTGTTCTGTTAATCCTCTGCAACAGACTAAGAAGTGATTATTTATCTGTGTTTGTGTTCTTCCTTCTCATACATTATTAGTATATGGAAGAGTTCGTGTGTTCGTGATGTTCCTACACTCCCTGTGGCGGGCTCACAGCACTACGTTTTTTATAGTTTTAATGCTAGTTGTGATGAAATGATTTTTTTAAAGAACAGCTGAAGTTTGTGTCACAGTTCTTACATTGATATAAAGCTACAAACTGAAACAGATCAAACGTGTGTTCTGGTTTATTCAGTCCGGCCATGTTTAGTTCGTCTCACAGATTTCTTATAATGTTTGTATTAATGTCTCTCTGGATAGTGTAAAACAGGAGAAAACTGAAAAATGATACGATATTGCTCATTACAATTGGCGAGTTTGAAGGAATTCCTTCATTAAAGTGATGCTTTTGTGAAGACTTTAACTATAATGGACCCTTCAGAATCACACAGCCAGCAGGAGACTAAAGTAAAAAACCTATAAAAAGTCAAATACAGAAATCCGCTAAATGCAGTTCTACATTAAACTCTGCATTCATCTCATACATGAGGGAAAAAAGTCAATGACTTTTTGAAAATCATCATAATAATTTTTTCCATTTGGTGATTTAATTATAAGAAATTAAATAATTTATGCAGCTGCTGTCTCCGTATACAGTTACTTCATTATATCTAATAGCTGCTTGTAATGTGTTGCTACAGCCACAGGATGGGGACAATTCCCAAACCACCAGGGAAAAAAAACCAAAGAACCGATGTGTGTAGAGACTTGATGATAATGAAGTTCAAATATAAGAAAAAAATATGCTGAGTCAAAACCAACAACCACCATAGTGGACAGTTGTGAGTCAAGAGTCCAACAGAAGGGCCGTCCCATCAAAGATAACGGAACATTTCTTTTCTGATGGATGGAAACTTTAGTGAAGTAAAACTAGTTTTCCCGTTTAAATTAGGGGAATATGTGGTTTTGACAAAATGCCAAGAGTCCAAAGTCCGTCCTTGGACCTTAGGTTGTGGTTTTGGGGGACTCCTGCTGCACGCCTGAATAAGATAAATGAAACATGCTTGGGTAGCATTTAAAAAATGAGAGATAGCTCATTTTTATGAGGCATGTTGGAGCGGGAAACTTCTAAAACCTTCAGGACTGGAGATGGACTCCCCTGAAGTAGACTAATGGCCCTTTTCCGCTAGCATCGTACTAAGCCCTACCTCAGAGGGCTCCACACTACCTGCTTTTGATTGTTTCCGTTATAACCGAGGCTCCCTCAGTGTGGGCGGAGTCGCTGCAGCAACGCGGCTCGTACTTATTTTTTTGTGACAAATGAGGACAAATCCCATTAAGCTCATTAGGCCCAGATTGATCATAGGTTTGCGTCTCCTAAGAAACACACAAACTTGTTAACAGGTGTAAAAACCTGCTGCAGCTGATTTATTAACCTGGCGCACCGAGGACTGTGCCTGTTAAACGGGAAAAATAATGCCACAGTGCATTTTGAATGAATGACTCTGCAATCTGACAATTTCTTCCAGAAACGAGGAAAATTCTGGGAGAGTTGATCCAAATGAATTACCTTACTAAAAGTGCAACGGATTGCGCTGGCTGTTTGTGCATCTATATTTAGCCCTTCTGAAAGGCAGGCGTTAACTCTGTGATATACACAAATGGCTGCAGCTGTTAAAATGTTAAAATTACAACTGTTGCTCAGACAACCGTCACACGGAGGGGCGTCAACATTTATTATGTCAGTAACAACATGTTTCTATCTGTGTGTATTTCTTGTTCTACAACCGGTTCTAGCTTGTCGTGTCTGCACTTTGCAGAAAGTGAAGTGGGTCAGGTCGTTGAGTTGATAGTTGAGCCTTTAATTGCCAGAGCCTTTTCCATAAAGATGCTCAAAAAATTGTTTTCGAGATCGTATCGAGATTTTTGTTCAGCAAGATGCTGAATCATTTCAAAATGTACAAGAATTGATTTTTAAAAGTTATTTGCCTGACTACTTTCAAAGCTATTGCTAAGCGAGAAAAACATGGTAAACTTTGCAAGGTTAGCAAAATTTAAACCATTTTTTGATAATAAATAATCAGTTTTCTTTCATCTAATGAATCAGAATGCAGGACCTCTACCAGGACTAGAGGACAAATACCCGGAGCTGGACCTGGACCTGAATACCTTGAGGACCTCCAATGTCTAGCGATTTAGTTTTTTTTTGTTCTCTGTTTGTATGAATTCCACTGGTAGATCCTGAGCACAGAGTTTAACATTTGCAGAATGCATGTTTCCTTAAACCCTGGGAAAACATCTGGAACAGCTGCTGTTTGATGCTGGTTATACTGAGACTAAACTGGAATTAACCGTACTTCCTTCTACAGACCACCGCACGCTGACTACTGAAAAAAGGTGACGTCTCCCCAACATTGACTCAAGGTGTGACGGCTATCATTTTAACCCCACACCTTCCATCAGCCGAGGATTAAAACGTTTCATATGAACAACCTCCAAATTTCTCTCTGAACCAGCCTCCAGCAGCGTCGCAGCGGGTGGCTGTCGCCATCAACAAGCCGCCGTTATTAATAATCCCTGCTACTGTCAACCTTGCTACAAGCAAGCCAACCCCCACCCAAAGCTTCCCACTCCAGAGTGAAATAAAATCCCACCCCCCTCTCATGACTGACTCCAGAATGTCTGCTGTCGAGGTTTCAGCTGGTATCAAACCCAGACTCCTTCCAAAGCAGCAACCTGCCGCTTAGAAATGTGAAACCTGTGCGGAAGTTCCAAAAACTGCAGTTCCCCCCTCATCCACTAGGTGCTGCAAAACAGAGCAATTCCCCATAGACTGCCATGTTAAAAAGACCAACTTTACAGCAGAATGAAACGTGTTTACAGGCTGGTTCAATAAACCATTTTAACCCATAAAAGGTGAGGTTTAACTTCAAGACCACCATGGGGGGAGGGAAAAATTCTAACTCATTTGTTTAGATGTTATTTAATCCTAAAATTCCTCACAATAAGCAGGGTGTGCTTTTGATTGACAGGCGCCTGATATCTGGGAAAACAAGGCAAAGAGTAAGGGCCTTTTCACATGGCGTGCTCGGGCCCGGGTTTGACTACAAATTTTGTCCATGTGAATGCAAACAGGCCGGGCCCGGGCGCGGCACGGGTGGCCCAGGCTGGGAGGTAGTCCAGGACCCGGGCCACCCGTGCTCGAGCACGGATGGATGGCTTGTGAACGCAATCCGGGCCGTGCCGGACGTGACATGTGGGCTA
>JBAMHT010000011.1:1555461-1565490 GCA_037177075.1 Craterocephalus fluviatilis
ACACAAAATGGTTTGCACGGTTTACAAATCATGTATTACACATACAACTACCCAAAGTTACACACAAATTAGTTTACCCAGATTACAACTCATGTATTACACACACAAATGATATGATACTTTTTTCTCTCCATATATTTGTGGCTGCTGGTGCAGCTCTGTTCACAGCTGAATATTCACGTGAAACAAGTTTGACTTAGAATTGCACAGCAGTACTATTGCGCTCTAAAGGTTTATTCCATATATTATGGATGGGAAAATCGGGAGGAAAGCATAGCGTCCCGGCCCTGTTATATATGTTACACATTATATATTAGAAATTGCATAAATTCATTATCATGTGATCACGATTTTAAATACTATTAAATATTTAATTACCAATCATTTAGAAAATGAAAGTGAGGGTGAAAACGAATGATTCGGGGATTTTACTGTCATCTGCTCAGACCTGTGGGAGAGTCTTCAGGTAACCTCACCTGTGGCGGGGCGGCGGCACACTGCAGACACGGCCTCCACTCTGAACCCTGAACCTGTCACACAGCCAGCGGTCAGTTGGGACATTTCATCGGAGCGCGTCCTGCGTGACGTGGACGGACTTACGTGCGGGGCGGCGAGCCTCTCCACCACCTCCAGCCTCTCCATCACGCTCCTCATGTCCTCTCTGAGCCTCCGTAGAGCCAGAATGATCTGCTGCTGCAGGTGTGTGTCCTGCAGCCTCTCTGCTCCGCCCTCAGAGCCGTCCCCACCTCCTCGTCCGGCCCCAGCGGCGCTGCCGGGGGCCCCCTGTCTTGGACTTCCCTGTGGAACTCCACCTGTAGACCGGGACCAGGACCAGAACCGCTGGCTCAGTGAGGACAGTCGGTTCTGATCGGCCTGCTTCGTGCAGCTGCTTACGTTCTCTCCAGCTGTGGGAGGATCCGTCTCTCCTCGTGTCCTGACCCCTCCTGGTGGGGCCGTGACCCCTCCTGTCCTCGCCTCCTTCTCCGCCCTGACCCGCTCCGACCTGTCGGCCCTCTAGTCGGACCTCCGGCTGACCGGCGGAGGCTGCAGACGGGTCCCGGGACATGAGGCCGTGGTGGAAGCCGTTGGACTTGACCAGCGGGATCTGTGATCAGCAGGAAGATCTACTGATGGTCTGATTCTCCAGACTGACGGAAGACAGAGGGAATCGTACCTTCACACAGCTCAGCTGCTCCACCGAGTCCACAGAGTCACAGAAAACCTCGCTCTCCGAGTCGCTGGTTAGAGCCAAGCCCTCTGAAATGCCAGAGTCTGCAAGCAGGAGGAGGGGGGGAGGAGGAGGGTTCAACAGCAGGATTCTAAAATGTGAAGGCACTGAACCTTCCATTACATTTATGAATGAATGAATTGCATTAGGAATAAATACGGTTACATGGTGTTTTTTTAATTTGAAATGAATAATTCTGAATTTAAATATTCAGAATTAAAATATCCTCCTTCGGGTTTACATGGAATTATTAATTCTGACTGAAGGTTTACATGGAAAAAATGCTTTCTTAATTTTGCTTTAAATCCAGGGCTTGGGAAGGGCTCTGATTGGTTGGATGGTGGAAGTGACCTACCGCACTATGCTTATTTTAGGGCCAATACTGTTACCGATTATTAGTAAATAAGGGGAACCAATAACCAATATTTAGAACCGATATTCATATGCAGCAAAAAAAAAAGATTTTGGTGTCAAAATTAAGAAAATCCCTCAGGACCATATTTAACCCAGTATACTGGTGGTTTGTTCATTCACTGTGAAATTCTATGGTATAAAGACCATATACTGTTGGAGAATAACACAAAATCTGATGAGTTTTTATTAAAATAATTTGCAATTAAATTAATTCCTTATCCACGTTTAATATTTTCAGCACAACTACTATTTTTACTGTAAGGCCAAGTACTTGTGATTGATATTCTCCTGTACTTTTTAAATGGAGTCGGGTTTGTAGATTGTTATACAAGTAAATAATCTGTTATGTATTAAATTAAGGGGCTCCTGTTTCATGTTGCCGTTGGTGCGATTTAAGTTTATAGGTGTAATCATTCACAAAACCGTGTCGCACTGTGTGTGACGTGCTGGCAGGTAGGTCGCCTTTATGCATGTGTGTTTTTGAAATTGATCATAAAAAGGCTGTGGTGTCTCTAAAAGTTGAGGACAGGGGTTTTTATTGCAACTTCTACATTTTCTGTAGCATTACCTTCACTCATCAACCCCTCCTCTCCCCCAGTCCCCAGCTGAGCAGCTGCATGTAGAAGCATCAGTGTTGATTGGCTACACAGCCCTAGCCAGCCAATCAGTGAGGGCTGTAGGTGGGACATTGTTACTCAGCCCAGAGCGCTGCCTTCAGCCACAGAGAGCTGCTGTATGAGAGCTGACGGAGCGCCTTTTAATATAAACGTATTTATAGGCTTTCGGTAGGAAAAACGGCCGACACAGATTATTATAAAATTGCCCGATATCAGCCGATGTCATCGGCCATGCCGATTATTGGTTGATAATTATTAAAAACAGCTTTGTTTCTTTTTGACAACATGGGAAAACATTGTAATAAGAAGCATTTTGGCTTGATGTGGATTCTAGTTATGAAGCAGCAGCTAGCCGCTAGCATGCTACGTCACTTACACCTGAACAGACTCGCTTTGAGCCCATTTGCTTCGGACGGGAAGCACTGTTTATGGTCGTCATGGCGACAGGACGAGGGAAGGAGCATGCTCAGAACGAGCGGGATGAACTTAAAGCAGAATGAAGGTTTCCATGATAGAGGATGAGAGAGGAATTATCTGATTCAGCATTAAACGTGGAATAAACCAGCCTCTTTATTCAGGATTAACTTTCATTCAGAATTAACATTTAATCAGGAATTAAGTGTTTACATTATCATTTTCACCGGTTTAAAGCAGAATTAACTTTTAATCCCAATTAAAGAGGAATTAAAACTCATGTAAACGTGGCCAACGATCGATTAATCGACGAATGATTAATCGATAGTTGATTAATCGATCATCGAGTTGATTAATCGATCGTTGATCAATCATGCCCATCCCTTCTGGCTATAGCGTTGTGGTTTTTTTTGTAAATTTTTTGTTTTTGTTCCACAGAAATGGGCAATATCAAAGAACTGCAACAATCACAATTATAATAGAATCGGCACGCAAAACAATCTTAAAAGAATCGAGTCGATGAAAAAAGCGTATCGCCCCATAAAACCTGTGAAATAAACGTTTTTTTTTTCTGTCAAGTTACGACTCGGCTCCTGTGAGGAAACGACGGGTAAGAGTCGGTCTGAAGGCCGAGGCGTGTGCGTGAGCTCTGATAACAAAGGAAAGAGACGGGTTAGTGCTCGCCGAGGCGAATGATTCAGATAATGAAGCGCTGCCTCCTACACACACACAGCTCACAGTGACAAACTACTTCACTTTCCATGTCGCTCACACACATTTAACACAACAAAACACACACACTCAGGTTGGGTCCTATCAGCTGATCGATGGAGACGATAAAAGACTGAAGCAGAGAGGAGCCTTAAAATCATCAAGAGTCCATCAGAAAGAAAACCAAGCGGAAAACAAACGGAGCGTGAAGGGCGGAAAGGAAAACAGACAAAAACCTGTCATTTTATTATCCGAAGGAAGGAAAAGGCATGACAAGGAATAAAAAAAATCGTCTTTTCTGGCACATCAAGCTTCTTCTTTTCTCCATTACGTTTATGACAAAACGTAAATAAATCAGATTTGAAAAATGAAGTGCATTCATTTCCATATCTATCATAATTATTTGTTCAGTTATAAGTTTTGTTAGTACAACAGACAATAGAAGGTCACAGTTTTAAACAAGGGAGAAAAAGGCAAATATAAGAAAAAGACAATTCATAACTAAAATTAATTTTGATGGGGAAAAAATAGTAGAAAATCAAAATCGAGAACTTAAAACCGAGAATTGAATTGAATTGAATCGTGGCTTGAGTGAATCGTTACATCCGTAATATTAGTTGCTACATATTTAATCATATTAAATGGAACAATGCATATTTAACACATTTTTTACTTCTTACCAGTCGTTTTTTAAACACACTTTTATCATTATTTTACCATCATTTTATTTCCGTTTGTCTTTTTTTTTATGGTGTTTATATGTGATTCATTGTTTTAACTTTCAATAAAAGGAAATTTCATCCTGCTGTTTCCCTTTAAATGCAGACGAGATGTAAGGAAAATGTATTTCTACTGACTCTTGCTTCAATGTCTTTTTTTCTGAAGAGGGCAGCCGCTTCGGAGTGCTAACACTCATCAAATGACCCCAGAAATCATCCATCATTCCTCACATTAGGCTGATGTTTGGGCCCCAAGTTACACAGGATCCCTTTAAACAAATCTAAAAATTTGGTCCAAATCCTGTCAGAAACATTTCAGGGTTTACACGACGCAGAACACAAACCCCTTCCTGTAAAATATCTTTGATAAAAGTCAATCTGATTTTAAAAAGGCGTTAACCAGCCATCCATCCCTGCTTCTAAAAACCGGTCTATCCCATGCAGTCACCCGTTCGGCTCAATGCCACATGAAAAATCCTCCGTTTCATCCTGACAGCGTTGGATGTAAACGAACTCCCTGCATGCACGAGGCGGGTGTGAATATACCGAGTCAGATAGGATAAAGTTCATCTCGTCTGCAGGGAGGAAGTGTTTTCGGCTGAATTTCTGCTGCAGCTGACAGCAACCTTCCCCACAAGCAGGAATTCAGCCTGGAAGGTTCAAAGACGTCTGCTGGCCGTGAAAACAGAAGCTTCGTGTTCAGCCTTCGCAGCTCGGAAATGTGCCAATAAAGCTGTTTCAGGGGATGTTGAGTCACCGGTGAAACATATGAGCAGAGAAAAAGAGGAAAAGAAGTCTGTTCCTCTAAAGCAGCCGTGTCAAACATAAGGTCCGGGGGCCTAAACTGGCCCACCAGAGGGTGCAATACGGCCTGGAGGAGGAATTTGGTTCATGTGAAAATAACACTGACAACTATTTTCTAAAAACAACTTTTTATGTCTTCATATAAAAAAATTAAAGATTACTGTATAGAATAAACATTTATTCTTTTCTAAAACTGGAAATAAACTTCATTCAACTTCGATTCTCGGGATGACAATTTGATTCTGTATTGATTCTCGATTCAAACTGATCTCAATTCAAATTTGATCCTCTTTTAGTAACAAAACGTGCTGATTAACTTCATTCATCTATAAGCCAGGAAGAGCTGTGAGGAATTGTTTCATCAGTTGACACTGCAGCCCCTAGTGGAGGAGGAGGGGACTGCAGTTTTTAGCCTTTTTGCATAGGTTTCCCGTTTCTGGAGCGTGTTGGTGCATCTTTTACTGACCTGTCCAGACGAAGCCAACAGGTTGATGGTGGTCAGAAGCATCCAGCCGCGGCTCGCCTCCTCGCTCTGGTTCACCTCCAGGAACTGGACGATGGCCCGACTGGCCGCCTCTGCAGATCATGGATGCAAACAATTAATCCATTATCAATTAATCATTGATAAGAAATTTCTTATAATTAATCAATCAGCCCACATGAGGGCGCACTTCACACCAGAAGTCCTTGACTCACATGTGGGAAAACTAGAGAAGGTGTCCTCTAACCATAGACATAATAATTAAATGTATCATAATAATTGATCATAATAATAATAATCATACTAATAATAATAATAATAATAATATTATCTTTGTTTGGATTGTTCAGAGGGAAATAAGTTTCTCAGTTGATCATTGATGGATAATATGTGAATAACTTGATCATTTTCCCCCGTACTGCAGAAGCAAACACATGAACATCCAGATGCAACAGATACAATAATCAAAATCCAGATCAAAATTAAGCAACATTTAGATGTTTGGACCCTAATAAAACATTTGTTTATTTCAGAGCGCGAGTCAAACTACTGACTCAGTCCGCAGAGGCCTGCAAACCAGCTGGAGAAGACGAAAATAACCTGTCATGTGTTCAGCCAGAGACCGGGGAGAGATGAAGATGAAGCAGGGAAAACAGAGCTGGAGACGATCGGTAGAGATTAAAGTCACATTTCATTCACAGTTTTGGCAAGAAATACAGGGTGAAATGTTCATGTTTGGTAGAGGAAGTAACTTTTGGTTAGAGGGAACTTCTCTTTGGGTTTGGTTACATCTGAGATTAGGAATTTAAAATGAAATATTTGTTTGGAATTTTCAGTGTTGCCGCTAGAAAAACAAGAAATCGCCTTAAATGAACCACAGCATCTAATGATAACTGGTGTGACATTATTCTGGACACTTTTAAAAAGGAAAAGATAACTTATTCTGATAGATTACAGGGAAGTAAATCTGAAAAAATCTGGGCATACCGCAAAAGTTTTATTGCTATAAAACGGTCCTCTTTTACTTAAATCCTTTATTTCATTGCTTTTAGCTTTCTGAGAATTTATTGTATGCACCTGTTCTCGAAAAGGTATATGCATATAAATAATTGATTTAGGAGGTAGCCTATACATGTATATGTACTATATAGATATTTATATATGTGTGTTTGTGCGCAATGGTATGATAATGCACCCGAACCATTATCGTGATGACTATTATTATTACTATTATGATTATTATCATAATAATAATTATTACTATTATGATAATTATTATAATAATAATTATTACTATTATGATAATTATTGAAATAATAATAATTATTATTTACTATTATTATTATTATTTTGTTTCTTTATCATGTTTGTGTTTTTTTTTCTTTAATGACTCTTTGTTTGGTGTAAGAAAATAAATAAATAAATAAATAAAGTCACATTTGGTGATATTTTACTGTAGAGTTGAATAAAAACCTGCAGATGCACGCTGGCCATCAAAGTAAACACCACATGAGGGGAAGGTAAATAAACAGACATACAAACGAATCCTACCTGTAGATTTATTGGAGGCTCTCCGTCTGATCTCGGTCACCATGAGCCGGGAAACCTGGGTGGTGAACTGCAGAAGGTCTGGAAACTTCTCCGTCATGGTGCTGGGCGGAGCGTTCCCGAACACCTGCAGCGAACGAGGGAGGCATGCATCCCAGAGTTAGCCGTCTCGCTCAGAGAACCGCGGTTATGTATTTAACCTGAAGACGTTTAACCTTCCTATTTAAGTCGTTTTGGATGACCACTTAAAGGGATAACGTGTAACTTTTAGCCACTAGGGGCGCTAAAACTCCAGCTCCCTACAGGCCAGACAACACCACCGCAAGTATTCACCTTCTTACTTCGTTCAGCCATGACAAACTTTCAATCAAAGAGGAGAAAAAGTGGCACAAAGCAGAGTCTGTTTATGGAGGCGGAGCTTAAACGAAGCGCTGCAGGTCACATGACCCGAGAGACGGATCCGCTCCTGCAAAATTAAAATGTCTGGTTTCCCCCCTCAGAGCGCCGACATGTGTCAAACATCAGTATTACTCACGTTGGGCTGATATAATCAATCTAATAAAAAATCTAATTAAATCAAATTTGATTTGATTGATTAATATTTGGGTCAAAAGTTACACAAAATGTTTTTAAAAAAAAGATTTTTCCCTTTATTTTTACAGCTATCGCAGCTGCAGCCCTCATGTTTTTTATTAATTATCCAACACGAGGAAGATGTACAGTAGGGATGCAACAATACCACTTTTTTCCAAACCGATACGAGTAGTTGCTGATACCGAGTACCGATACCAATCATTCTACCACACTGAAAAAATGCAATGAATTGGAAGATATTTTATTTTCTTCTCTGCTTTTTACAACAAACGATGGTGAAATACATAAAAAATAATATATAAATAAAAATGACCACATAGCTAAAATTTCAAGTGAAAATAAACATTGTGCGTAATAAATTGGGATCAGTTCCTGGTATCGATCGACTTTAACGAGTACGAGTAGAAGTACTTTACAGCGGTATCGGTACCAATACCGACATGGATATCGGTATTGATGCAACCCTAATTTACAGTATAAATACATTTTTTTTCTATAAGCAGCCCCAGTTGTGTTTTTAATGGTATAAAATGTTCATTTTCTCAGTTTCAGAAACTTCTTTTCTTTTGTTTCTTTATTCTGAGTCTTTTCTGTCATCTGTAGTATCAAAATCAGAAACACAGTCCGTAACTATATTTTTTTAAAATACCTCGATGCATCATTTGGGTCAAAACCACTGACGGTATTCATTCAATCCATCCACATAAAGAATAAAATAACCCTAAAATCAGTATTAAATCAAAAGTTAGCTTTGAAAGCATGCATGTCTGGTAAAAGCTGTTATTTTCAAACACTAAACAGAAGTGGAATAACTGTGTGCCGTTCTACCAGAAAACGGAGGATTTCTCTGCTTTGTGTGGTTTGCGATGCGTGACTTACCCTGTTAAACACAGGAAGCATCATGTAGAGCTTCTCCTCCTGCTCCTTCTGGGTCATGTGGCGTGGAGGGTGGCAGAGTTCGGAGAAGAGGCGCCGCAGGTGCATCAGGCCCAGGGCGTTGTCCTGGGGGCTGCACTCCTCCTGCCTTGGCCGCCCCATGATCCTCTTCACCATGTTCATCTTGAGCGGCTTTGTCAGGGCAAAGGCGGCCCTGCAGGGGGGGAAAGGAGCTTCAGCGTCTCATCTCCACTCAGAAATACCAAAATATTTCATTTTTGAGGTGTTAACCCTTCAGTTTGGGTTTTGTTTTTTTTTTCCTCGCCTGGTACTTCTTGTGTCTTACTCTTGATAAAACAGTATTCTTATGATGCATGATCAAGTATTATACATCAAGTATTTATTTTCAGGACAACCTGAGCTTTCATAATATTCATGATGCACTGGTGTCACATGAATGATATAAAAGTTATAGAACCATAAATAGATTAAATGTTATTTAGATTCTTGGGGATACTGGAGTAAAAGATTAAATCTGTAACTATAATACAAAATGTCAAAATTGTGCAAAAATAAGTGCAAAAAACTCAAATCACTCAGTGTTACTGATGCCATTCTTGGAAGCGGTTTCTGTCTGCTATGAGCCTCATCACATATTTTACCCTTTGTAATAGGGGTGGGAAAATCAATTTAAAATTAAAATATCTTTATTTGTTTTTTTGTTAATTTCTTTTTTATTATTATTCTTGTTTATCTTTTTAACTAATTCCTAATTGAAATTAAGGGGAAAAAAAAGGTTTTCTCCACAAAAATCTGCAGTATCGAAGGATCACCAGAATCACAATTTAAATCGAATCGGCGCCCGAAAATATCATAAAGGAATTGAACAGGGAGGTAAGCATATCTTCCCAACCCTACTTTGCAGTGTATTTTTCTAATATAGAATTTAAAAAAATCACCAAAACCAGTAACAGGGCTAGTAGTAGAATATATTACAGTGTAGAGGTCAACTGATTTATCGGCATGGCCGATATATCGGCGCCGATAGGACGTTTTTCAAACTATTGGTATCGGCCAAACTTGGTACCAGCTATCGGTCAATATCGGCCGATAACGTCCGATAGCTGTAATTTTCCCCACAGCGCCATAAACTGCTTCTTCCCCGCGCTGCTCTCCTTCCCTCTGCCCCGCCTACTACCCGAGGGGAGGGGCTGCTGCTCAATACCCGAGGGGAGGGGCTAGCCACTCACTCAGATCTGACACACACACACAGCATGAGAGAGAGACACGGGCTGTGCAGCAGCAGCAGATAGGAGAGAAGTGAAACAGAAAACTTGTCGAAATGCGTAAGTTCGATAAAAGCCTGGGTAGCCCCCCAGGGCTCGCTAGACATCCCACCACCCCACCCCCCTTCAGCACTATGCTTCGGCGCTGCCCACCCCCTCGAAATAACAGACTTTATGTCTAATGTAGCTGCTGTGACACACCATACCTGCTGATTATGGTGCGTTCCAGTTGTCTCGGAATTCCGAGCGGAAGTCGGTCAGTGACGTCATTCCGAGGTAAACAGCGTTCCAGTTGCACAAACTCGGAAAAAATGGATCCTCCAGCAAAGCTGCGTGT
>JBAMHT010000011.1:1577180-1587694 GCA_037177075.1 Craterocephalus fluviatilis
ATCGGTTCTCCCTGTAGGCGAACTGATGTCTGTCCAGAGTAGCAGGAATGACGTGCTTGATGTGACTTAAGACGATCACAGGGGGCTAAACCAGTAACTTCCTACAGGCCACATGACACTATTGCAAAATTAAACAGTATTTCTCTTTCTGGGCTCCTCAGATTCCGTGTTTAACTTACTTTGTTCAGATCTGCAAAAACTTTCAAGCAACAGCTATTAAATAGCTGTAGATCATGTGACATGCTGCATGTCACATGATCCAGGAGAGACGGATCCGCTCTGCAGAGTTACAATGTCTGGTTTCTGAAGAGAGCAGAGAGCCAAAATGTGTCAAACACAGTACTGACCCCAGAAATCATCCATTAAAACTTACACTAGGCTGATATTTGGGTCAGAAATTTAATTTTGGAGAAATTTACAGGTTTAGGACCCCTAGTGGCCAAAAGTTACACAGCATCCATTTAAAGTTGCTGAAAGTGATAACATTTTAATTTTGATAAAAATGTCTCTGCTTAAAAGTAATCAGGTGTAATTTTTAAAGGTTCATTTGAAGTTATAATGAAGTTGTATGAAGTTCAAGCTGAAAATGTAATAGTTCCTGTTAACTAGCGGTTCAGATTGGGGTGAAGATGTTTGCACTGGTGTCAGATTTACTGCATGTCCATTATGAACTTTTTCTTTTTCCCTGTACATAAGCAGAACTATGTATCTGGGTGTAACTTGACAAACATGTGCTATACACCCATGAGGGTGTTAAACTAATGCTCACAATAATTTAACCCTTTAAACTTCAAGTCTCTCTCCTTTTTTGTCATTTTTGATCTGCTTATTTTATTTTTGCAAATTTACATGTAGGAGCTCAACACTTTTAATCCCAATCACCATGGCAGCATGATGTCTCCAGGACAGCCTCATGTGTCAGATTATGAGGCTAAAATGAACAGATATACCAGCGTAAAGGGATTTATTACCAACAAGTTTGTTTAATGTTTGTAATTAAGTTTAATATGTCATTAACATTTTCATCGGGAATAGTGTTTACATAGTCACTTTTCATCTGTTCAAAGCTGAATTGACTTTAATTCCTGATAAAAGAAGAATTAAATGAAGATGATGAAGGTGATTAAAAGGAGATAAATAAACAATAAATTGATAAAAAGTAAAGTGGATTTACCAGATAGAGGCTCTGAATAACACAACATGTTGCGGCTGAATGTAAATAGGGCTGCAACAATATGCTTTCCTTCAGATTCGATTCCTTTACCATTTTTTGGGTGCTGATTCGATTTAAATTGTGATTCTCGTGATTCTTCGATCTTCTAGATTTTGTGGAGAAAAAAAAAACAAAAAAAAAAAACATTATTATTTTTTTATTATTTATTTTACAAAAAAAAACAATTTTAAAATTTGTGGGGGGAAAAATCCCGGTATTCAATTATTATGGGGAAAGGGAAAAAAATTGATCTTAACACTGTGAAATAAAATTATATTCAATTTTTCGATTAAATTTTCCCACCCCAAATGAAAACCTCCTGGACGGGATAGAACGATTTTTAAGAGTGATGTAAGGAACTCATCCTGTTTATGGAAACAATGGATCCAAAGCTTCTGTGTTTTAATAATGGCACCTCTTTGCACCTTTTTTAAATGTTTGTATTGTTTTTTATTACATTTCTACATGTTTTTGTACTATGTGTACTATGTGTTGTTGAAATGGACCCTATTCTGTCTTGAATAAATTTATTACTATTAAAAATTAATGCATAAAGGCTGATAAAAGAGGCGATCCAGGTTTAATTACCAACCCGGTCACATCTTCCAGGTGATACTAATGATCTCCCGACACATGTTGAGCCCATTACTCTCTCCTCCGCCATGACGTGAATATGAATGTCCACCAGTTGACCTACAAAAGCAGACGGTGCGCTGCATACTCGATCGACCTCAAGGAGAGGTGACAGAGCATCCTTAACGCTGCTAATGCAATCATTCTTTGGGCCAATGCTGCTGAAAACAGCATCAAAAAAACGTCCTGTCTTGGCTGGAGCGAAGAAAATGAGTCAATGGCATCAATGGAATATCACCTCCTAAGCAGCGAGGAGCTGAGCTCGCTCTGTGGGCCCTGCAGGCTTTTTCAGAGCTTTCTCTTTAAGGGGACGTCAGCCAGGATGAATGTCTCACAGAGTTAGCGCTAACTCCTGGGAGATGAAGGCAGCCAGTGTCCCGGAAAAGCCCGGCACTTCAAAAAGCTAGCATGGTCGTTCCTCTGGAGAAAGTGACGTAATCTCAGAAATGTCTCTCTTGTCTGACAGTTTACAGGGAGAAGGTGGGAGGGGAGTAAGACAGGGAAGCTGAGGAAACAAACTTTTTCCAACAAAGGGCTAATTTGGAGTAAAAGCAAGAGGGTGTTGGCAGAAAGGATAATTCACACCATTTCTCAGCCAAATGTTGGCGAATGATTACAACCAGCAGGACCAGAGCTGGTTTGCTTTCTGTTTTTTTTTGTTGTTTTTCCTAAATGAGCTGCAGTAACTCAGATCTCAGCCTTCAGAGTCCTTTTTTCCCCAAATCCTGGAATCTCTCATTAACTGAACCATCTGAACGGCCCAGTCTGGCTCATCAGGACCCCCCCTCACAGCCACGGGACCCCTTACCATCATCATCCTCATTTGGATCCACGTCAAGATTCGATGCCGTCTGTTTGTTTCCATAGCAACTCGCTTGGCTATTTGTGATGAATTGGTTCGGATGAAAACAGATTGCTGATGGTCTCAAACATTTAATTTATCCGACTGAAATGAGTCTGATCAGAGATTCCAGCCGTAACGTTTGATCCGATCTGTTGTGTTTATACAACAGATTCAATACAATCTAACCCTTTTCTCACGTTTTAAAGCTAAAATGTTTTTTGAATCAGGCTGTAAACATGTTTAATTCTGCTGTAAAGTTGGTCTTTTTAACATGGGAGTCAATGGAGAGTTGCCCTGTTTTGCAGCAGCACCTAGTGGAGGAAACGGGAACTGCAACTGAAGGCACTTCTGCATAGGCTTTGTATTTCTATATACACTTTACGCTTTATTGCTTTATTATATTTGTTCTTTGACTCTCGGTGCCCTGAAAGACGTCTACAAATAAATAATAAATATATTAGCGTTGCTTTCATCTTTTTTTTTTTTTAAGGTCTGGATCTTAAAGTGAAAAATGCATCACTGGTTTAAATGGATGACTGAAGTAATACAAGTTCTTCTACATATTGAGCATAGGCATGAGGTAATTTCAAGATATTTTTCATATTTCTGTTTTAAAATAAAACGCAAATATCTAACAAGCAAACTTAAACCGTGTTTTTCACCATAAAACTTGGCGGAAACTCCACTCCTGCAGTGAACAACGGCATCAAGCGACCTCTGCAACTCTTGTGTTTAAGGCTGAAATCCTGCACTTCATTTCATTTCTGCAACTTTAGAGCATCTGCTGCCATGTTATGAGAGCTGAGAGGCTGAGGCAGCAGCTTTGTGGTGGTCGGGGCGGGGGGGGATCACAGCACAAAAGATGAAACCACAGTATGAATCCGGTGACATTTCCCCACCGGGCCTTTCAACGAACACTTTCATAAATTTAACATGTAAAACAAAAAGGGAGCAGCACTTAAATGACGTGTTGCAGCTGACTGGGTTGTATGAAAACAAGCAGGACCCACCAGAAGGGCAGGAAATGGTCCGATACTGGAAAACGATTCAGTCGTTATCGATGCCGTTTATTTCCACCGTACAAGAATGCAGCTCTATCTGCGCATCGTTGTTTTTTAGCAGAAGATACGAGGTGCATTTCCGCTGGACAATTTGAGACTGCATAACTCAGACAAATCAGACATTTTCCAGTCTCTGCCAGAGGTGGCGCTGTGTAGGGCTGGACAATTAATCAAATTTTAATCGTGACTTCAATTTTGCCTTCTCACAATTATAAAAACACTGTAATCGAAGGAAAATTATTAATGTCACATGTATGTAACAGGGTATTCATTTTTATATTGCTATTATTATCTTTTTAATATATTATTAATTTACTGCTTTGATTCTAATTTATTTCCAGTTGGGTTTTTTTTAAGTTATATTTGAGGTTTAGTTTTGGTGGTTCAATAAACATTTTTTCAAATCAATTAATAATCGTGTACATTAATCGTGATTTCAATATCAACAAATTAATTGTGATTATTATTTTTTCATATCGTCCAGCCCTAACGATGCGTCAGGAATTACTGGAGGAGAAGACAAGACAACCAACGGGGAAGAAACCTCTGGTTTCTAGAACGTAGACGCTGAACATGCAGCGGCATGAAGAGTCGCTGTATTTACCCACCATGTTCCCCACAATAGGGATGAACGATACGGACAGAATATCAGATATTGATATTCATGCCAGATGTTGATATCGATACGATAAAATCCTATCTTAGCAAAAAAGAGACCAGCATTAAAAAAAGTTCCCAAATATCTAAAGTTTTCTAGCGTTTCACTTTTTTATTGCATCAAACATTTGAATTTTCCTTGTTTCCTTCACCATAAATCCGTTAGTTAGAGCTGGGTAATAATTCGAGATTTTCAAATAATCGAGTTTTTGTCACAGAGGATATAGAATAAGGGAATATTCTTTATATCGAGTTATCTTGTTTTGATTTAAAACTATCTCTTTCTTTTAGCATTTTTGACAACTGTATCCTTGTTAAGGTCATGGAAAGTTATTTTTTTTAGCATTTTAATACACATCTTAAATTTCAGTCAAATATTTTAACGCACATGTGCCTCTAATCCTTAACAAAAGTGAATTTAGCACTCAAGTCTGTAAATTTGAACTGTTTCTTTATTTACTTGACCCAAAAATATTATATTGAGATATATATTGAATATCGTGATTAAGGAAAAAATTATCGAGAAATTAAATTTGGTTGATATTGCCCAACCCTGCTGTAACGGAGGTCTAATTAGCCAGTGAACTTTCCAGGGGCCTACAAATAAAACGCTACCATTTGCTTGTTGTAGGGGGACATAAACGCAACGATTAAAACTCTTTTTTACTTTTAGCTCAGTGAAACCAAGTTAAAGCTTAATTTTGCTCTCAGGAAGTGGCACCAGCATCTTCCTCTTGCCTCTCCTGCAGCAGCAAACAGGTGATAACAGCAAAGCTGACGGCTCTGATGTAAACCAGTAAAACCGTTGGTGATGCTTCTACACCGTATAGTGGTAAACAACCCCCCTCTTCCTCTTCCTCATCCTCCTCATCCTCCGGTCGCCACAGAGACGAGCGCAGCATCCGGCTCTGATTTCCTACCTGCCGTTCTGTCTGCGCTCCGCCAGCATCTCAGCTCATCGGCTTCGGGACACAAAAATATTCCGGGTGACGGTCGTCGCCTCAAAGCGTTTCTTCCCGACGAGGACCGGCATCGGGCGCGTGTCTTGCCTCCCGCCCGGCCGTGAGAGGAGGACAGGCGAAGCGGAAGAGGCAGGAGGCGTCTTCACTGGCAGCGCCAGCGGCTTTGTTCACCAGCCAGAGCACTCTGTGTGTGCGTTTGTGTGTGTCTGTGTGTGTCTGTGTGTGTGTGTGGTCTGCCGGGACTGGCACAGCTGATCCCCCCCTGACACCGGGTGGGTTGTACAGGGCTTTGGAGGAAGAGGAGGAGGAGGAGGAGGGGAAAGTTATGGCCATAACACCGACAGGAACGTACCATTTACAGAACACGGGGGGGTCATTAAAAATTTACATTACCGACATTTTAGTCATTTTGAGTTCAGCGAGTTCACATTAACTTTCTATTCCTACACTGGGATTTCTGAGGTAAAACAGAAGGAGACCATCTTGTTTTTATTATTTAAATGTGTTTGTTTTATCATCTGAGACAGAAGTGCCCAATCTGGGGTCCCCAAAGCGTGAGCAATGCCCACACACTGTACCTATTATAAGGTAAAAAGTGAGGTTATGTGTTGTTAATTTAATTCTGGATTCATCTAAGGACAGAGTTCAGACAGAATCCAGGATTTAAGATGAGAATCTCACTAATGGAAACATAAAACCAGCCTGGCTTCTGCAGGGGAGGGGATGGGGGTCCCCACGGAAAAAAAGCTGGGAATGCGGATTCAAATTATTAATGGGTGGGTAGTCATTTCATTTTAATTGATAAGTGGTCATTTCTCTGAAAAGCTGAATTTCCCTCTGAATCGATACATGAAAATGCAAATCATTTCCTTAATAAAAGATTTATTATTAACGCAGGAAACAACACATTCACCAATGGAACAATGCAAACAAAGATGTTATAATAATAATAATAATAATAATAATAATAATATATGGTTATGTGTGTAAATGAGAATTGGTTTTTAAATATTTTACCTGGAAAAATAGGATGAATTAATAAAAATTAAAGTTAATGTAAAATAAAGTTAAATAAAAGAAAAATAAAGTTGAGAATAAATCAAACAAATTAAGATCAAAACAAATAAGAAAATATAGAAGAAAATAACATGAAATAAATAAGAAAATAAAATAAAGTGATATAGGTTATTATTAAGATCCAATGTCTCATTAACAAAAGACTTGTTTTAGATAAAACTATGATAAAAATAAAATAAATAAATAAAATGAAAAATTAGAAAAATTAAATAAAACCCTAAAATCAATTACTCAAATAAATCAAATAACTGTTTTTCTTTCTTATTGGTTCAAAGCTGATTTTATTCTCTGCAATAGTCTCACAGCTCTACAGGAGATGTAAACAGAACTTCAGGAGCACTAAACATTACAAACTGATTTTCAGCCTGTTTTGGCCTTGAATATAGACATAAATGTGATTTTGAGAAAATTTTCTGGTGTGTTCACAGGTTTATTTAGATGAAAATGAGCTGCGATTGTTCTGTGGTTGCAGATCATTACCAGAAGCGTGAATCCCGTCTTCAAAACCTTGGCGAGCATCAAAGAAGCAGACTGATAACTATTTTACTCTTTTGTACGTTTGAAAACAAAAGAAATCATCATATTCAGAGACTTCAGACACCTGTTGTGTTAAAAAAGCAGGTCTCAGCTTTGTTTTATTCCTTTTGTGAAGGATCCAACGCGTTTATTTTCAAGTAAAACTGTCTTTTTAATCAGTATTAAAGATAATTAACTACATATGTGATCAGAAATGTTAAAGTCATCACCATATAGAGCCAGCTAGAGTCCCACAGAACTGCACCACCATCACAACAGCCGGTTATGCTTCCATTCAGATTTAGTCCTTTTATAGCTGAAACATCGTACTTTATGCAGGATTTGAAAGAGATTTAACAGATACAGAAAATAAAGAGCAGTCAAAATGATCCACTTCTTAGGGAAAGTTATAGAAGGAGAATATTTTCAGATGTGAACTGGCTCATATTTGGCACCGGAGAACATGACACACAAAACACGTCAGCTAGTGATTCATGTTATGATGTGTAACAATTCATAGATAACAGAGTATTTATACGTGTAGTTTACTCTGCTGGGATCACGTTAGATCCCGTTTTCCTCCACAAACGCCTTCGTTTTTGGCGTCAACAAGGTTTAGAAACATTGACATGATAGCATCACGTAGGACAGGCTGTGGTGTTTTATGTTTATTGTGGTTTTAAACCATTTAAAGTCGACATCGGCGCATATGTTCGACAAAACTGCCTATATCTTAGGAACAGTAATAGATAGTGACTTGCTTTTGTTTTCTTTGCGAAGAAAACGCTTTAAGCTTTAAACCGATAGTTATCTGGTTGGAATAGTGTGTAATTACTTCTATTAAGCCCTTTTACTTATTTTGGTGCATTTTTTATTTATTATAAAAATATTATAAAAATACACTGCAAAGGGGGAAAATATGTTTATAACAGTAAATGGGAGTTTTTGCACTTACGGTGAAATTTTGACATTTGTTTTATAATAACAGGTTTAATTTCTTACTCCAGCATCCCCAAGACCCTAAATACCATCCCTAGTGTTTACTAGGGATGGGCATTTGATTAAATTGTCTTAATCAATTATCAGGAGAATTAACGATCAGTTATCGATTAATCAATAATATTTCTATCAAAAATCTAAATTTATAGCCTATATCTAAATGAAGTGGGAAAAAAAGTGTTTTCTTATTTAGATTTTTATTACAAGACTAATGAATCCTGAGGCACTTAAATGGGATTCATTTAATGGTTACGCTGGGAAATATGCTCTTACAACTTCAGCACCAGTCTCAAGATTCAATTAATCAATTAAAAGATAATGTAATGATTGAAATCCTAACGATCGATTACTTGATCATTGATTTATTATACTCATCCCTAGCGTCTACATGTTTACTGCGGCTTTTCAGTAGATGTAAGTGAAATTACATTTCTGTTTTATTTTTTCCTCTCTCTTTATGATTCTATAACTTTTATGTCACTCATGTGACATCGGTGCATCATGAATATTATGAAAGCTCAGATTGTCCTGAAATGAAAGATGTATGATACTTAATTGTGCATCATAAGATGATGTTTTATCAGCAATAAAGGCACAAGAAGTGAGGAAACATCCCAAAATGCCCCCAGACTGAAGGGTGTTTCATTGTATTTTATAAATAAAGTCACCTAGGTGATGCACTGGTTTCCTGCCGCGTGATTGGCTGATTAGACATTAACGAGCAGCTGGCCTAATAAAGTGGCCGGTGAGGGAGTTTTTGTATATTTCAGAACAGAATATATGCGAGCGTATCCCTGCACCCACACATAGCTCTGATGACATGCAGGCTGCTCCCCTGAGGGCCAATTAGAACGATCCTCTCTGCTTTATGAGCGCATGCTGCTTCTCCTCAGCGCACACGAAAACTGATAAAACGCCGCTTAAGACCGCCGTCTGACGTTGCATCTTTACAGACACACGGCGTGTTTGTCTTTGCGGCGTGCTCGGCCTCAGGAAGCTCGCTCTGAGACGTAAATCATCCCCGGCCTCTCGCTGCAGCACCCACAGGAGTCAAATGTAGCCACACAGTTGCACCTAATCAATAACAAAGACATGAGAAAAGACTGCTGCACCACACGGACACAATCACACCGTCTCAGATGGGATAGAAGCTTTTTTGGGAACTAAATGTTTTGTTTTAACCCTGATTTTTATAGCTGAGACTCATCAGGCTAGAAAAAAACTAACTAAATCCATGTTTACTGGTCACAAGTTTAGGTATGACTGCAGTGAGAGCGAAGTTTTTGCACAGGCAACAAAAGGGGAACTGAAGAGTCAGTTGTTCAAAGGGGGAAGGGACCTACTAAAACCAAAGACATGGCATGTTTAAGTTGCGTTTTAGTAAATTAATTCACAGTTGTTGGGGGTTATCCAATGATCCAGTCTAATCCTGCCCATATGATGGAGTTTTTTGTGCAGTAATCTGTCTGAAAGGTTTGGAAACTGATGGTTTAAATAAAAAATATGCAGAAAAATGAACCGATTTGAAACTGAATTCTAAATGATAAGCTAATAGCATCACTTATACATCTAAATTCATGAGGATCACTTCAACTTACATGTTTATTTACTTTTTAAGTGAAAAAGTGCACAGTTTGAAGGCAAAGTTCCTGAAAATCCACCGCTTCCTTCTGCCATTGAAGCACACAGTGGCTCTCTGTGCTGAGATAAACTTAATTTCAGTCAGAAATTGAGTTTCACATAAACTGGAATGTGCAAATTGCAAGTGCAACCCTCCCATTAACGGCCACTTCAACTAATCTGGTTTTCGTATCAGATTAGACTCAAAAGATCACCAGTTACCAAAATAAAAGGACACATAAACAGACCTCCACATAATACTGGCCTATTAGCACTTATCTGGTTGCAACCATTCGTCTTCTCAGCTCACTCAAGCCCCTTGTTTTGACTCTGAAATTGTGTTTTTCCATCAAAAACACCATGAATAACCTGTTGACAAACATGCATGTCTTTGGGTGATGGAAGACCTGTAAATACTTTTGTTTTAAGGTGCCCAAAAGCATTAAAATGAACCACGATCCATACGAAACATCTAAATACAAATGCTACCTTCTTAATGCAAGAAACCTGCTTGCATTTACTTGTAAATATATGACATGTAGAATCACGTAAACATCATGAATAACCCGTTAAACCTGCATGTGTCAGGACTGCAGAAAACCTAATGCACCGAAATGAACCACCATCCTTCATCAAAAATCAATAATATCCAGAAGAAACACCTAAATACCGATGCTTCCATCTTAATGCAAGAGCTTTGCTTGTATTTACTTCTAAATATATGACATGTAGAATAATGTAAACATCATGAATAACCTGTTAAACCTGCATTTTACTAGACCTGTAGAAGACCTATGGACATTTATGATGCACCGGAATGTACCACCATCCTTTATAAAAAAAATTAAAAAAAATCAATACTATCCAGATTACATGCAGCAACTGTCTTTTAGCAGGAGTCCTGCTAAATATATGTCATGCATTATAAAAAC
>JBAMHT010000011.1:1657246-1667901 GCA_037177075.1 Craterocephalus fluviatilis
TGTTGGACAAGGGAGGGTCTCTCCAGTAACTCCTCTTGTTGGAATATCGGAGAAAGTTGCTTCAAGCCCACAAATTCCTTTTGTGCCAAGTTCTCAGTCTTTCACACAAGTGACATCTGAAGTTAACCGGGCTACTTCAACGGAATCACTCAAACATCAATCTATAACTATGCAATCACCAGCCATTTCACCAGTCCTTGAATCACAACACAGAGATAGGATTTTGAATTATGCAAATCAGCAAGCATCCTCGCTGGTGTCACCAGTGGACTTTACACAACAACCACAGACAACACTAGTTGGAAGTCCATTAAGAGAAACACCAGGAAAACAATGGCCTACTCCTGAAACTTCACCAATGGGACCACCAGATACCAAGCTACCTGAAGGAGTCTCAATGATTGATGCTTCACAAACATTACCAGATAAAATTACTTTAGTTAAATCAGACATGTCACAACAAGGTTCACAGGAGACTAAAAAGTCTATATCCACAGACCCTACCAGTGGTGAAAAGATAAATCCTGAAGTCAATGTACCACAAGAACAAAGACAACAGCCAAGGTCAATCTACACTGGTATTAATTCCTCAGAAATACCTCCTGCTGGTACAGAATATGGACCAAGTGAGTCAAGACCTTATGTAAGACTGCCCCATATCTTTGTCTCAGCGGCAAGCTCACCAGAAGAAGATACAAATGATCATGAATTAAATGAATATATGAAGGCTGATGTCCCTGAAGTCGGTGTCTCTGAAGATACAACTCCTAGTAAAGTTACACCAACAGATCATAAAGATACTTTACCCACTGATGTTGTTGCACAGTCTGATATTTCTAAAAATGGGAGTACAATAGAGAGCAGTAGCATACAAGCATCTATTGATGTATCTAAGGAGGAGATTAAGACTTGCACACCAGATATACCACTCACACTAAGTACAACAGAATATATGCAAGTAAATGAAGAAGAGTTACAAAGCGTGCCAATTGAGAAAAAAACAGACACTGTCCTATCTGAAATTGAGGTAACTTCAAAGACTACAGAGACTCACAAACTACAACTTGAAGAGACTTCCACAGACAAAGAGCTAGTAACTCAAGACATAGTGCCTATTGAAGAATTACAAACTGGGAGTGACCTAGCCTGCCAGGATGAAATACCATCTTCAGTAGAAAAACTGCCCGGGGTTGGTGAATCACTTCATGAGTCAGCCCACAAGACACAGGACAGCAAATCTCCAGATGTGGTCTTGTCCCAAAATGTTCAGTCGCTGAAACAAGATGCCTCAGTTTCAGATGTCAAATCACTTGAAGGAGTTCAAGAGCTTCATGACAAAACTGAAAAAGATGTTACTGGTGACAGAACTGAAACGGATGTTACTGGTAACAAAATTGAAAAAGAGGTTCTTCTTGACAAAACTGACAAGGATGTTATTGGTGACAAAACTGAAAAGAATGTTCCTCTTGACAAAATTGAAAAGGATATTACTGATAAGAGTGAAAGGGATGTTACTGATGTCAAAAGTGAAAAGGGTGTTACTGATGATAAAAGTGAAAAGGATGTTACTGATGACAAAAGTGAAAAGGGTATTACTCCTGAGAAAACTGAAAAGGATGTTACGCTTGATAAAACTGAAAAGGATGTTGCGCCGGAGCCCAGTCCCATCAAAGTTCCCACAGAAGAAACTGCAGTCTCCAAGGAGGATAGTTCCACTATTGAGGGGGAACAACCCAATGAACAAGCAGGAAAGGGCATATTTTCAGTGTTTAGTGGTTCGACTGCAGCCCCACAACAGCCCTCTTCCCAGTCTGGATTATCTATTCTCGGTGGCATTCTTCCTGGCGCATCTAGCAAAGATGCTCCAGGGACAGGGTTGCTTTCAATGTTTGGTGGGTCAAATGCCCCCTCTTCTTCTGAAACCAAAGACACACCACCACCACCAGCTCCCCAAGAACCTCAGTCAAAAGGCCTATTCTCCATGTTCGGTGGGTCCAGCAGTCAGACCCCAGTTGGTCCAAGGGGTCCAACTGCGCAGGGTGTCCGGCCCAGAGGTCCTCCACCCAAAGAACCTCCAGGAAAAGGTCTGTTTTCCATGTTTGGTGGACCTACACCTCAACAGCCACCCAGTCCGAGAGGTCATCAAGGGGGTGGTGCCCCACCAAGGGGTCCTCCTTCTGGATCTTCTCTATTTGGTGGCATCATACCAGGTTCTGCGGCACCGAAAGATACCCCAGGCACTGGATTGTTTTCCAAGTTTGGTGGTCTTGGTCCCCAGTCCCAGGCCGGACCTAGAATGCGTCCACCTGGACCAGCAGCTACACCACCAAGACCCAGTGGTCCAGATATCCCAGGGAAGGGACTGTTCTCTATGTTTGGTGGGCAAAGCCAAAAACCACCAGAAGCACCACCTGCAGTTTCTAAACCACCTGAATCAGAAGGAGTTTTTTCAGTGTTTTCACTTGGTGGGAGTTCTGATAGTAATAAACCAAAAACTGGGTTTGGCTTATTTGGAATGTCTTTCATGGAGGAAACCAAAACAGAGCCAGAAAAAACTACCCCTGTTAAGGAAGAGCTTGCACCAGAACCAGTCAAGCCCGCAGACACAAAAGCTTCCACAGCAGAATCAAAGGAAGATAGTGTCGAAACCATCAAAAATGTACCCTACGAGTCTCTCGCTGCAGCATCCGTTAGGGAGGAACTTCAAGTGAAGTCTCAAAATGTCCAACCTTCAACCAAACATACCACTGAAACTCCTACAGAAATTTCTACTCCCATGGCAAATATAGACATGGATAAAGAGACTACAATACAAAAAAGCCTTCCTTCAGTTGTGACTGAAGTCTCTATCACAGATACATCAAGCACAATTAGCAATCTGGCAGAGAAGGAGATGCCCATTGACCACCAAGCTGTAAAAGAAGTTACTGACATACAGTCAGACATCTTAAGTGAATGTAAGGAACCAAAAGATGTAGTGGATGTTGAGAAAAAGGCTGCTGAATCAGAAACTGGTGTTTTAGAGATAAAGAGCTCAAGTGATGTACTCGATAGAGACAACATTAAAATTTCTTCAGAAAATGATACCGTTCAAATGCCAGAAAGTGTTAATGATTCAATTGAAAAACTAACAGGCTCTGATATGGGTGGAGTAGACCAGGTAAAAGCTACTGTTGAAGGGGAGGTTATACCTTCAGAGACAGAAAAACAAACCGAGGTGGCATTGAAAGTTGCTGGTGAAGAGGAAACCCTGACTGCTGATGTTGAAAAATTATCAGAGGAGCCATTGAAAGTTGTTGGTGAAGAACAAACACCAGCTGCAGATGTTGTAAAACTGTCTGAGGAGGCTACAAAAGATGCTGCTGAAGAACAATCAGCACTTGTTGAGAAGTCATCAGAGGAGTCATTGAAAGTTGTTGGTGAAGAACAAACACCAGTTGCTGATGTTGAAAAATCATCTGAGGAGGCTTTGAAAGTTGCCATCGAAGAAGAAAAAGTGGTCACTGATATAGAAATGGAAACCAAAGAGGCAACTGGGATTGATTCAGCCACAGAAATGGCAGAAAAACTTACCAAAGAAGCTGTGGTGAGTACAGTTTCAGAATCTGAGAAAGACATGAAAGTCTCATCTGAAGAAACTGAAGCAAAATCAGAGGTTACAACAGAACCTGCAGGTGGATTAGAGAAGACGTCTGAAGGTACTCCTGGGGCAATTATCCCTGCATCAAATGAAGAAAAACTCGTTGAGGGTAGTCAAGTAGCACCTGCTGGTCCTCCACCACAGCAACATCCCATGCCGTGCATGCCCAGAGCACCTGGCCCATCGGGACCCAGAATGGGAGGACCAAGAATGGAAGGACCACGAATGGGAGGACCACGGATGGCAGGTCCAAGAATGGCTGGAACCAGAATGGCTGGTCCCAGGATGGCTGGTCCAAGACAACCAGGACCACAAAAGACCCCAGAACCAGCACCCTTTTCTGGATTCATGTCAATGTTTTCTACTCCAAGTGCCCCAAGTAAAACCTCAACTGTTGGTGGATTTTTTTCAAGTTCACCAGGATCACTTTTTGGATCATCACCAGCTCCTCGTCAGCCACAGCAGCATCAGCAGCAACAACAGAAAAGTTCATTTTTTGGTCTTCCAAGCAGCATTGGGACAGAGTCCCTGACCAGTGACCTATTTGGTATGTTCAAAGGTCCGGAGTCAACTAAACCTGAGGAACCACAACAGCCAGAGAAAGAGCCCGATCAAAGTGATTCCTCTGCAAATGTGTCAAATTCTGATAACACTGAAAAGCTGGCTGAAGCGAGTACACCTTTACATGATGAAGGACAAGTTAAAGGTACAGAGGAACCTATGCTACCTGAAAAAGGACTACTGGAAGAGGCACAAAGAAAAGACAAAACAGAAACAGAGGAAGGTTCTGCCACAGAATCTACCACATGCCCTATAAAAGAGGCAGGAGAAGAGGAACCTGCCAAACTTTCAGAAGGACCAGTTTCTGCAGAGTCTGACAAAGCTGCACCTCCAACGGCTCCTGAAACCAAGGGCATGTTTGACATACCTGGTCTGACCACTCCTAAATTTGGTTTTATGTCTGTAGCTGCTGAAGGCACTTCATCAATTGGATCCCTTTTCTCCACCGCAACATCCCCAGCTGCTGCTGCCAAGACTCCACAGTCACAACAAACAGATGGTGGTCTCTTTTCAGGCTTCAAATCCCTTTCAGCTGGCATCTTTCAGGATGACAAACCAACAGGAAAGGAAGAACCACCAAGTGCTCCATCTGTGTTTGGTTTGAAACTAACCTCAATGTTTGGGCCCTCTGATTCTCCCAAACCTGAATCCACCCCTCCTCCTATCATGAACCAACCTCAGTCTGAAGGTCCAAAACCTACAGCGGAGTCAGAAGAACCAGAACCCGACAAACCTTCCCCCGGTTCAGGAGACACCGGAAGTGCGGATGCCAGTGACACAGAAAGTCCAACAGAAACATCGAAAACAGGAAGTTGTGATACCTTAGCACAGACTCCACAGTCTGACCTCCCTTCTTACTCAGGTTCCATTACAGAAAGTTTGGATAAACCTCAGGTTAAAATTACCCCATCCGAGTTAGACAAAGGTGAAGTAAGCACACCCGACACCATGCACGCAGATATGGGAGCAGATCAACCGAAGGACCTCTTGCAAAAAGAAGCTGCAAAAAGGCTAGTACCTGTATGATAAATGGCACTGTTCATTTATCATGCTGTTGTAGATAGTCATGAAGTCCTTTTCCTCATCCTTGTTTCTCATTATTTTCCTAGTCTCCATAGTTTGTTCTGTTTGGACCATTGTGCTCCTTTCCCATATACTTTTTGAACCTCATGAGTTGTGTGATCAAAGCAAATAACATGAGATGATCGTATGTCAGAAGGTGTGCATCGTTTAGAATACATTTACCAGATCTATTTTATGCCAGCTCTGCAAAACATTCATTGACATTGATGGAAGCAGGATGAATTAAGAAGCTGATGGTTTTATTTATTAACTTTGCACTGCTGAGGCGGTTACAGAGCCTCCGCCTCCCTCTGTCCCCTGCAGTTTTCTGAATTATTTCCAAGTCTCAGTCAATTTGTTTAAATGAATCAAACTCTGAAAGATTTACGACGGTGTTGCAGCACGCACCGTAGAGGCAGGCTGGACACTGGAATAAAACAAACGGTGAGAAGTAATTTGGCCCACACCCAAGACAAAGTAAATCATTCCAGTTAAAGCGCGGGGCCAATTTCCTCGTTAGGAGTCTCAATCATCCAGCTGTCACACATCTCTCTCCTTCGGAGTTGGTGACTTATTATTTTAATCATGCACAGTAGGGTAGGCATCTCTCCTCTAACACTTTTGTGTTTAATGGTGTTAGAAATTAGAGGTAGCCTAGGTGACATGCACTCATCATCTTAAAGATCTCTTAAATGTGCTGCTTTTGATAATTGAAAAGATATTTTTTTTATTTTGTACCAAGATGAAATTATTTCATTTATCCAATCCTGATTTTGGCTTTATCTTTGGAGCTTTTTCCTTCGGAACCCTTTCAGTTTTCCATCCCTTTTCCTCTGTCAATTGTAAAATTTATGCTTCTTTTGCCCTTGTTACTTGTTTTTCTCCTTGAAATATTGGATCCCCTTAGTTTAAATTTGCTTTCTTAATCAAAGCAAAGACATTTCCGTTTATTGGAAATGACTTATAATTAATTATGCCACATGTTTGGATTGAATTTACGAATAAGTGCGACAATCTGACTTTTCTACAGCCCGCTGGACAGCAGTCATCTGGATTCATCTGGCAACCTCAGCCCCATCAGCTCCCAGCTCAGCTCTGAGCCGGAGGAGCGCCCACATCCAGAATCCGGTGCCCCCAGCGTCCCTCGACCTCCCCTTCGAAGCCAATCGTCCACTTGGAATGCGGATGAGGAGGTCGAGAAGGAAGTGAACGCCCTCCCAGAGCCTGGTTCCAATAAAGATTTGAAGGACTCTTCTGTTATCCTCCCCAAGCCGACCTTTGATGTCTATGACAACAAGAATCAGACCAAACTCAGGTACATTATAAATGTGAATATAAACAGGTTAGAATAGATTGCTGAGGGCATTGTGACATCAGTGTGGCCGAAAAACAAGGGAGTACATTTCCTGTGTTGCCACGGCAACGAGATTCTTTATTTTGAAGTTTATTGGTCTGTCTTCTTATGTGTCCTTCTGAAAATGTAGATCTCTTTTTGATCTTCCCAGTTTGTTCGAGGACGGGCCTCCACCTTGCTCTCCATCTAGGGTTCGCTGGCTTAAAGCATACAACAAAGTTCGAGTAAAGATCATTGGGGTAGGAAGATGTCTTTTTTCTGTTCTCTAATCTGTTATTACCGCTCTGTTGGACTCTCATATACAACTAGACACACATATAGTAGGTTATTTATACTTTATTATATAAGATAAACATTTTCTCAGTATAAAAGCGGCATTTACATTGATGTTTTCCTCTCATGAAACATTCTCTACTTCTTTTTCTCTGTGGGTTGGTTGAGTTTCCAGTCATGCCACAACAATTTGCACCAATATCATTCCCCTAAATGGTTTCCTCTTTGATCTGGAAATCCATTTTTTATCAGCAGTTTCTTCATGACTTGCAATGACTGCCTTTCCAGGCAATATGGTGCTACAAGTACAATCGATCCGCTCCGAATATCGTACCAATCACCTTGGGGTGATTTACAGCTGACTGGAGTCTGTCTAAGTCCTTCAAAATTCACCTTTTAATGTGGTCGCTCTTCAATTAAATCATATCGGAAAAGATCCACAAATGCGCCATGGACATGTTCTGTATTCGTGCAAAGAAGAAGTGCATTTAACAGACAAAATTATTTTATTTTTATACATTGCAAATGAACAAATGTAAACACTTTCCCTTACTTCTGCTTCTATTATGCTGGTTAAAAAAACACAAGCCCGCCCTGGTGCATGCTGGTTATATACATGATAATAATTTATATAAGGGAATTTTGTTGGATTGACTCTTTTTCCTTTATTTATTTTTATATTTATGTTTGCATATCTCAACTCGCTGCTTTCTATCAGACTCTAAAGGTGGGCCATGCTTCACCTTAGAACACTGTGGTTTGAAAACAAAACAATATCAACAAAGGTTGATGACATATGGGGAAAGAAATGATGACATTTAAACAAATGAAAATGGCTGCTGTATGTACGCAGTTTACCTTGATCTGGGTGGTTCCCATGGTGATGGCCTATTTTATCATGGGTGGGGTGGCTCTTGATGGACGGCCAAGTTATAGCACGTTTTCAACGTGACACCACGCTTTTGGAGAACCATTTCTTTTGAACCAAGGGTGGCAGGGAAACACCTGCAGGATGTAGCAAGAGGCCCAGAGTTGGCTATGTTTGCGTGGAATCTGATAAAATTAAGGGAAAACATCATAGGTAACATCTTGGGTGGATGGGTGGATGGATGGATGGATGGACGGACGGACAGATGGACATAATGTTAAGGTTCTCTACCCATAGATTCCAGCGACATGCTCCTCTGGCATGGGTTTGATTTGCACCACAGGTCTGGTTCAGCACTGGCTGGCAGAGTGTGCAGCTCATCTATAGTCTTGTGCTGATATTTTTTATTGATGGGACTGGAATTAGGATCAACTAATTCCATGAAAACCTTTAACAAAACTAATGTGAAGGATATTTTTCGCTATCATCTTCAGATGAGGTTCATGTATAATGACAAATCTAACCATTGATTGCTGATTGGTGGATGGACCTTCTGATTGATGGTTTGCTTTCCAGTGACTGGATGTAGTCATGTTTTACTGGTGATGTGCTGATTTTTCCTAGATGAGGTTTCACTGAATCTGTTTTTTCATTTTTTTAACCCTCTGGATGTCTTTTATATTAGCAACACATTATGTATAGTTTTATCCTGGTGGTTGGCAAACAGCTCTGTAAATGAACGTCATCCTGTGTTGGTTGAAATAAGAGAGTCATATATCAAGACAATCGTTGCATAAAATATTATTAAATGACTCTTAGAAAAATTTTTTTACCAAGCTCTAATCTAGAGGCTGAACCTATATTTTCTAGTGTACCATATATTTCACATGGATGGCTAGCTTTATTAATCTCTTCAGATTTTATTTGTTGCTGTATATGTAACAATTATACAGATTTTAAACTACATTCCACAAAGTTTCTGCAGGTTTTGCTTCTTAAATCCCTTTGCTTAATGATCAGCCATTTTATCATCTGTTTAAACCTGATTAACATTAAGACAAAGCTGGTGGATGGACATGGAGGACATGAGTCGGAAGCACAATGATCCATTACCTGAGTATCTGCTCAGCCTAACCACCAGGGAGGTCAGTCTCCAGATAAGCAATGCTGCGGGTTAACCCAGATTAGTTTAATCGGTACCTCCGATTAGTTTATCTTTAATTACATGTAAGCTCATAACATGTGTTATTTGTGTTCATGCTCCCTCCATCCTCATTTTATTCATTTTTATTTCAATGAAGAATCTGTTCAGATGTTTCTTTCGACTTATTTGCTTCCTGAGGATAAGAGGGAAACAAATGAAGTGGCAGGATAGTGAGATTACTGATGTGGAACCCATCAGGTGTAAAAGCGTTCAAGGCCCCGTGTTGACACAGAATCACTAAAGAGTCCTTGAGTCTGGCACAGATTTCCCCGATGTGTAGAAGCTGACCCTGTAAACTGACCTGTATGTGGCAGAAAGAAACAACTAGATTCCTGCAGGGAGAATAAATTTTCCAATTATTTGAGTTATCCTCCAAACGTGGATTTCTATTAGTGATGAAGCTGAAAACTCTCCAGCAACAGATGGAGTAGAGGCTCAAAACTGCCGGGAATCAAATCCGAAACTCGCTGATTTAATTTGCACGTTGTAGCACTTTGGGCTGTTCTGTTGTTTTTAAAATGGGTTATAAATAAAGTAGAGTTTGCACCCTTGATGTTTGCGCTTAACTGTGAAGTATTATGTTTTCTGATACATTCTAGACACGTCCAACACATAATGTAAAGAAATCTATGATACATTCCTGTGCATGTTTAAAAAAGATAAAATGCAACTTGTGGATGCAACCAAACTGATTCTGATTTTTCACACATCTTCTGGAGAATCAGGCAGAGAATCTACCATCAGACCTTTAGGGTCACTTTATAAACAGGCTATTAAAATCTTCTGTTTCATCGTAACCTGCAGAGCAATGAACATTTCAGACTATTTTTAAACTTGAGTCTATATTTAAGTTTCTAAATGATGCCTGCATATTTACTGGGTTCAATCTATTGCCCTGCTTGTGCTGTAAGATCCACCAGCATAGAGTGGAACTATCTAGAACTGTAATGCATCTTCCTGCCATTCAGCCTTTGGCCATCTACCTTTTCTTTAAAAGGCACAGTGGGAAGACTGAGGCGATATAAAGAGCTTTTTATTGCGCCCTGCCAGGGAACTGCAGATGAAAATGGGCTAATTTAGGCTAACTCTGGTATAATGCATCAAATGGAAACACATAAATCCCTTATAGATAAATAAATAAACTAAAATACTGTATATATCTGAAGCCGGAACACTGGACTGGATGTTTCCTCTTAAGCCAAGAGTTTAACTCTCTGTTTCAAGAGCTATAAGTCAATTTTGTTATTTCTTCTTGTCTGAGCTGGTTAATACAAAGACGGGCCATTCAAGCCCAGATCTGAGAGAATAATCAGATCATACTGTCCCGAGAGGCTCCTTCATCAGAGATTTTTATTTTGTTTTTAGATGCCCCAGAGAGGATGGCACACAGACCACCTACCTTTCCTGAACAATTAAACAAGCAGTCTCATTGCATGCTGGACTCATGTGAATAAGTTTGGAGTCTTGTGTGTTTTGTGGTTAAACCGCAGCTTAACTAAATCAGATCCTTACTCTTAAGTCATATTTTAAATGGAAGGCGGCTAACCGGTTCACACTAAACTAGTTACTTGTGTTTCTGAAATAAATTACCATTAATCTGATTTAATGTGAATTCACGTGGGTTCTCACCGGGTACTCCGGCTTCCTCCCACTGTCCAAAGACATGCATGTGAGGTTAATTGGGCACTCTAAA
>JBAMHT010000011.1:1800805-1817107 GCA_037177075.1 Craterocephalus fluviatilis
AACACAAATATTGCAACGTTTTTGGTTCACAATTTTTATATTATTTAATGTTATTCTTTTGGTAAAAAAAAAAAAAATCTATTTTTTTCTCCCAAAAAACATTTTTTCAAAATTGTTTCCATCCCCAAGAGATGGAAATAATTTAAGCCTAAAGACCTATAACATATTTATTAGCAGTGGGAGAAAAAAAATAATCAAGTAACACAAATATTGCAACGTTTTTGGTTCACAATTTTTATATTATTTTATGTTATTCTTTTGGTAAAAAAAAAATAAAAATTTTCAAAATTGTTTCCATTTTTTTTCCCCAAGAGATGGAAATAATTTAAGCCTAAAGACCTATAACATATTTATGAGCAGCGTTTCACAATTTCTTATTTAGTTTTTTTAAAAATCCCCCTCCCTCCAAATTCTTTTCCTTAAATGATGTTTTGGCTGCTGTGTTGTTTTCTCCAAATTTAAACAGTTTATTTCCAGCTGGTTCAGATACAGTGGTGGAAAAAAGTTTTTTGACACACTTAGAAATGTACACAATCGCAATTATTTTCCAATTAAAAAATGTTGATGGCTTTTTTTATGATGTGTTTAGTAGTTTTCCTTTGACTGCACAAAAGAAACTGCATTTGGAGACCTAAGAGTGACTCTAAATGCACTATTTTGAGCATAGAATTTGAACATGCATTTACCATTTTATTGTCGTTTCATTCTTTTGTGTGCGTTCAGTTTCATCTCTTGCTTATATTGTACAGCACTTTGGTACAATGCTCTTGTTGTAAGTGTGCTTAGAGAAAATTGATTATATATTTCCCAAATGCATGCAGTGTCTGAAAACTTTTTTCCACCACTGTTTATTTCCGCTGAATAAATCTTTAAAACTGATTAACATGTGATTTTTTAGTATTTTGGTAAATATGGGTCAATCATTTTTTTCACATTCTGGGTTAAAAGACGAAAAAAAGCAAACTGAAAATCACAATAATCAGCAATATCACATAAAAAGAACTGGCATCCCTATAATGGTAGAAGATTTGAATCGGGAGGAAAGCGTCGGTCCCAGCTGTACACGCAGCTTCTCTCCAGGACGAATGACGAGCTTTAACCGTTATGTTCTCATCCTCTCCTGCAGCTGCTTCCCAAACAAGACGTCCTGAAGAGGATGTCGTCTCTGAAGACCAAAACGTATCGTCGGCCCAAACCCTGGTGTGACCCGTCGCAGCCGGCGGAGACGGACAACTGCGCCGTCTGCCTGGAGCCGTTCAACAACAACCAGGTCAGCTGAGAGCTGATTTTACGTGTATGCGGTTATAGTTTATGCACGACTTCAGAGCTGTGAGTGAGAGGCAGAAGTGTAAATATGTGGACATATTTCATGTGTTTTGTGTCTTCTATCAGTGTCTGCGGGTGCTGCCGTGTCTTCATGAGTACCACAGAGACTGTGTGGACCCCTGGCTGCTGCTGCAACACACCTGTCCTCTGTGCAAACGCAGCATCCTCAGTGAGTCCAAGTTCCATTCTTTCACATTTTCATTATTCATACTGGTTAGAAGCAGGAAAATACGGACTGTCCTTTAATCTTGTCGTGTTGAACAATCAGAAGTTCTTTTAAGGATGTATTAATGATAAAAAAACGACTCTATTAAAACAAATTAATTGCAATCAAATCGTTTTGAGCCTGTAATTCCTCGCCAGCCCACATGAGGGCGCGCTGGACACAAGACATCCTTGATGCAAATGCGAGGAACAAGAGAAGCTGTCCTCTGACCATAAACACATTATACTAAATTTATATTAAAAATACTACTACTAACAACATCTTTGTTCATATTGTTGCATGTGTGAATGTGTTGTTCCTGCTGTTAATAAAAGATTTATTAATTAAAATGATTTGCATTTTTGTAGAAAGCAACCTGTTGATTCAGAGGGAAATTCAGCTTCTCAGAAAACTTAGAATAAGATGAAACAACTATCCTGATCATTTGCATCCCAAAGTTCTTTAAAGAAAACAAACAAAAAAAGAATTAAAAGGCACAAATTCAAAGATTAATTTCCCAAACGCGTTTTCTTGTCTCCCTGAACTCTGCAGGCAGCGTCTGCAAAGAGAGTTAACGGCGGTTTCAGCTCCGACGCAGCAGCAGCATGAGAATCGTCTCCACGGTGTCGACCCTCCAGCCTATTTTTGTTTTTATGAAACTGACCTCACCTCCACACTTCCTCCTTCCAGCGGTGGCTTGTGGGACAAATGATGGGTCACGGACACATCGTGGTGCCATCATGCTCTCTGAACTCTTCTTCCTCTTCCTGGGAACCTGTTACTTTAAACCGTGGAGGTAATTATGTGTGTGTGACCTGCAGAAAAGAAACTGTGAAAACTGACGAGCTCTGCTAGTTTGTGCGTTGCCATTCAGTGCTTTCTGCTTGAAGCCGGACACGTCTCTGTTCGCTCCTGGTCCAGATGAAGCGGATAACCAGGAGGGCGGGCTGTGTTGTTGTTGTTGTAAACTTCTGTGTTTCTGGTCTGCATCCGTCAACATGGAGGAACAGCGTTACTTAAAGAGGCGGAAACACCTGCAAAATTAATTCAGTCAGCTGTGAAACTTTCCTTAGTTTGTAGATCAAATGACTTTTTTAATTCTTTTAAACACTTAAAAGTCTTTAAGACACTTTAATGTAACTTTCTGACCTTAAAACTCTACATTGTGGACTGTTTTGATGTCACAATGGCTAGGGATGGCAATTTGATTAAACTGTCTTAATTATCAGGAGAATTAACAATCCATTATCGATTAATATTTAATATTTCTATGTTAAAATTCAGTATTTATAACCTATAGAGCTGGGATGATAGGCTTTCAACCTGATTTGATTCCCTCATGGTTTTTTGGCAAGAGGGATCCTCACGATTCTTGGGTTAGGGTTAGTAAAGAAAAAAAATTTAATTTAGAAGAAATCTTTATGCTAGTTTTTCTTAATTAGGAAGAAACAACACAGCAGCCAGACCAACATTCGGCTGCTATAATGCCCGACGAGACAAGTCAAACAGATTAATAATAATAAAAATGAAAAAAAAAAATTAGAAATTTAACAAAAGAAAAATAGATTTTAAAATCCTGAAATAATAAATCCTGATATTTATATATTTTTTCAATTATCCCACCCCTAATAAGTTATATTTAAATATAGTCAAGATAGAAAAAAATTGTGTTTCCTTTTATAGATTTTTTTAGAAGATGACCGACTCTTGTGGCAGTTAAATGGGATTTAACTCTTGAAAATATGCGCCTACATGAAACTTCAGCACCAGTCTAAAGATACATTTGATTACAAGAAATAAATAAAAAAATCCCTAACTTCCAGATTCAGATCAGCCAGTCAGAGCCAAAGCTAAAAATTAAATAAAATGTCCTGGACTTTTATGGAGTTTAAAGGAGCAAGTCCGACTTGTCCCTTTTGCCACATAATATACCATTTTTCTTAGAAAGATTAAAATATCAGGTATAGTCCCTTTAATACTTCCATTAGGCTGATGTTTGGGTTGAAAGTTTAATTTGGGGGAAATTAGATTCAGGACACCTAGAGGCCAAAATTACAGTGTTCCTTTAAGGCAGTGCACATAACCGTCACCTGTAGTGTGTTTAATCCACACTGAAAGCTAACAGGGATGATTCATGCTTCCAGGAACCTTTAGAGATGCTATAAGATTTGTTTTATGAGTTTACCCAAAGCCAAACTCACCGTCCAGACCTGTCCACCGAACTCTGAGGGTAAAACTCTCATACACTGAAGCTTTTACTCACCAAGGTTGGATGAAAGGATCAAATATGAACCTCCATTCAAATAAAGCTTCCAAGAAATGATTCAAAAACCTTATTTATTACGTTTTTGCCATGTGATCTCCAAAAAGCAAAGGCATATGCTTTTATCTTTGTTACTAAACGCTCCGATAGATGTGTTCTCTTCATAGAAAATAGTCTGTGCATGGTGACGAGTCGCAGCACGTCTGAGGGACGCGACGCCCCTCGGTACAGCGTGTGCTTCCAAACACAAACAAACAGCATCGGAAATGAGATGTCGGGGAGCAGAATCCGTTCGTTTTGTTTCTGCGAAGGCCGGACGACAGCGGCAGACGTCCGGGCTTGATCGGCCGGTCGCTGGTTGTTCTTCCAGCAGAAGAGGGAGCTGCCGTCTCTTCCAAACCCTGGATGTCGCTTCCTTTTACTCCTATGTAGTCTTACTCGTTGATGATGTCAAAGAAACTTAATCCGATAACTCTGGATCGAAATAAACCAGATTTGTTACTTGGCAAACAAAAAAGGAAAAAGGTCTGGTTCTTTGTTGTCACTCGTTGGCTCACACTCTGAACTTTGGTTTTAAACGGGCTGCTAAAGGAAAAAAACCGACGCGGAGCCTCAAACATTTCATGAAGCCGAAATAAGAAGAAAAACTAAAGCAGCCTGCAGCGGTTTCCACGGTTCAGGGTCGCTCAGGGCTCGGGTCAGGAGGGGATCATGCCTTTGTTCCTCTTGCGGTCGGCCATGCTGCGCCGGTTGTGGTTGCCTACGTGGCTCTTGTTGGTCTCCTTCTTGCGTCGGTCCAGGAATGTCTCCAGGGTTTGTCCTTGGCCTTTGGGCCGGCCCGCCACGTTGCTGGGACGCTCCGGTCGGAAGCTGAACGGAAACAAGCACCAGACGGTATTTTGTTGGAACGAAAATCCACCAGACTAAGTTTAAAAAAAAAAGGAGTAAAGGTAAGACTTTTTTACCCTTTCCTCTGCTGCATGGCAGCTCGCCTCGCCTCGGCTCTCTCCCTCAGCAGAGCCGGATCCTGAACGAACTGGTCCCTGTTCACATTGCTCTGAAACACACAATATACCGACACGGATCACTCACTCTGCCGCTCGTTTCTTCTCATGATTAAAAATGCATCATGTAAGCAGCTGATCAGAGCGATGGAGAGAATTTAAACCTTTCCACGATCAGATCAGCAGAAGAAACTAAGCATGTAAACACTCATTTTAGGGATCAAGTTAATTGTTAATCAATAGTTGTTTCATCTAAGCGATCGAAAATCGATTAATTGATAAGTGGGGATTTTTCTGAAAAGCTGAATTTTCCTCTGCATCAACAGGTTCCTTTCTGCAAAAATGCAAATTATTTTCCTTAACAGGAACACATTCACACATGGAACAATGCAGACAAAGATATTATTAGTATTATTATCATCATTAGTTTTATTTAAAAGTAGTATTAGTATTAGTAGTAGTGGGATTATTTTTATTATTGTTATAAATCTAATATAATAAATGATTGTGTCTAAGGTCTGAGGGCAGCTTCTCTTGTGTGCATCAAGGACTTTTGGCATCGAGTGCTCCCTTATGTGGGCTGGTGAGGAACTACAGGCTCATAACGCGATTAGTTGCAATTTATCTACTTTAATCGAATGATTTCTATTGATAATCGATTGTTTGCAACCCTAATTAATCTGTGCAAGCTTCAACCAGGTGGGGGTTACGTAACGTAAAGACTTTCAGGACTTGAACAATGGCAGCAGACCAGAACAGGACTGCCATGGATACGGTTTTTTTTTTGGAAACTAAATGTGTTTTAGGGTTTTTGAAATTTTTAATTAAAAAAAACTTCCCCTGCAATCAGGATGTTCACTCTCCTACATCCTCCACAAAAAAAACGAACTTATGCTTTAAACATTTAAACTGATGTGACTTTCTTTAGTACCTGTAAAGCCTCCTCTTCTTCTTCACCCTCCTCTTCCTCCTCTGCTTTGGTTCCTTTTCTGAGTACCTGTGGGATCGTGAAAGGCCTGCAAGGAGCAAAAAATAAATTTAAAGTAATTTTAGAGCTGGGTGATATAGGAAAAAGGCAAGGCAAGTTTATTTATATAGCGCTTTTAAGGTCCAAGACAATTCAAAGTGCTTTACATACAAACATAAAAAAACATTTTAAAAAAGCATAAAAAAACTCATTGATCCATAGATTATAAAAAAAATACTAGCTTAATGACTTAATGAACACAAAAATACTAAATTCAAACCTTTATTCAACCACTTTTTCTTTCTTTTAAAACCAGAACTTAAAGTTGGAATGGATGGAAACTAAATTTCTGTTTAATCAATATTTAATAGCCATTAATTCATGCATGTCCTGAGTTATATTGTGATTAAACTGCAAACTAATCACTCAATTTTTAATTACGCACCTCCTGCTGAGCAAAGTGTCTCCGTCCAGGTCGTTGGCCCCCACTTGGTTCATGTCGTAGGTGTCGTCGTACTCGTCGTCGTAGTCGTCCAGGCCGTACGCGGCGGCAGATTCCCCGGGTTCGATCACAACCTCGTCCACCACCGTCTCGTACGCCTGATAGCGAGCTTTCTGCTCCGCGATGTGCTGCTTGTCGTTCAGCATCTCCCGGACGTTCTCGCCTTTCCTGCAGGATGAAATATGGACCGATTACGCTGGGAGCAAAGACCTGCGCAGGCGTCAGCGAATGCCTGGTGTGCGCCGCACCTCCGGCCCTTCCAGATGCGGGACGTGTCCACTTGGTCCCTGCGGAAGACGTCGAACTCGTCGTCGTCGAACACGTTGGACCTGTTGTTCAGGACATCAGGAAGATGCTCTTTCACCGGCCTGCGAACACGGGAGAAAAGCAAATTAGTTTATTTGTTTACTTGATAGAGACAGTACATGTTAATGGACATCTGTAGCAACAGATGTAAATACTGTATGTCAGACTATAGCTAACCAGCTAATTTGCATCCGTAGTCCCTACGCAGGTAAAAAGATACAGTAATAATACATAATACAGTAAAACAATACACTATTTGTACAAAATAAAAGTAAAATATAAAATACAACAAAAAAAGGAAAATAATAAATAAATTTACATATTATAAGTGATCACAAGACTGGTTTGTTGAATTAGTGTTAATTTCTTTAACGAAAACTAAACGAAAATATTTTCATCAACGCACATTTCTCACCGGACGAAAACTAGATGAGATGAGTTTAAAACCCCCATTAATAAACAATAACTGGGACTAAATCAGTTTGCATTTTCATGGACTAATATATAAGAGACGAAATTGTAGTTCACTTAATAAAGACTAGAATATTCTGACATTTTAGTTCGCGGTTAAAAGACAAGACCAAAATTATTATATTATATGATTTTGTCAAATGGTAAGTTAACAAAAAGTTTGGTGGTGGTTGTTTAACGAACATTAATCTTAAACGTCTGTAATGTTCTAACAATTACTTAAAACTGATCCCAAACTAATGCTTGCTAACTTAGTAAATTTATAGCATGAAGTTTATGAGCCACTTGTTGTTGGAATTGTGTGTAAAGTTGAATTTATGCTAATTTCTATATGTTGCACTGGTCGGGCAACTATGTTCTAAGTTAATTAAAGCAGACAGAAGTATGAGATAATAAAGGAGCTGTAGGTCAAAACTATAGTTAAACATAAATATGCAAATTTAAACAGAAAATGTTCAATTTCTGGATGTTTTCCTTAAAATTGTGTTTTTCATCACAAGATTGAGAGGAATTGCGTGAAATAATTTTATTATCCGACTAAAACTAGAAAAAAAAAAGATTTCCTGGATTAAAATAAAGAATAATTATAGTCGACTAAAACTTGACTAAAGAAAAACTGATGAGCATGACTAAATGGGATTAAAAACCAACAAGTGTGATTGAAACTGGACTAAAACTGAGACAAATTTTAAAATGGCTGATAAAATGAACACTGAACCCGTCTCATAAAATAAAATTATCACCTCGCCATGGCTCGGTCCAGTTTGTCCAGGCTGGGGGACAAGCGGTCCTCCAGGATGTTGTTGATGACCAGCTCTGAGTTGTAGTCGTACTCCTGCAGGCACGCCAGCAGAAAGCCTTCGCCTAAATCTGGCAGCAGGTCCCTGATGCAGGAAAGGAGCGACTCAAGCTCGGCCCCGCTCACCGGACACACTGCGCCCTGGAAACACAAATAAAAGCTCCAGAGCTCCAGAAAAATCGCTTATTAACGTTTAAAATCGCAGAGCTCACGTTGTTTCCCTTTCTGGGAACGTTAAAAGTGGCCTCTTCGTCCCTCCAGTCCTCTCTTCCGACCCCTGGCTCTCTGACCTCCTCAGGGTTAAAGCCACCTGAGGCGGCGGCTCCACCCGTCGCTCCCTGATTGGCTGAAACGTCATTGTGAATCTGGCTCTGAGGTTTCCGTCGGCCCACGCTGTCCCAGGCACTTTCCACCCCCTGCAGCAAGTAGGACGTCCGTGTCTCATCACTGGGATGCTGTTAAGGAAGGAACTTCATCTCATCAGACTAACCCACCATCCATTTCTGATTATCCGAGGTCAGATCCAGAAATCTACCAATAACCCACGGATAAACAGTGATGAGAACATTTCTCTATCATTCTCTTGATTTCAGGAGAAAAAATACCTGCATTGCAACAAACAACACAGAAAATATGATCATATTTCCACTTTTTCCCATTTTCCAGACGTCCCTGCTCCTATCTCCCTCTCGTCCTCACTAAACCAGCTCAGCTTCCTGGCTTTATTCCAGCCATAGAGGACAGGAATTATCTTCTTTTTTGCTCGTTTGTTCATCTCTGGCTGCTTCTGATTGGACATCACCCTCAATTTAAACTCTTTGATTGGTGGAAAGTTGGACAGGAAGTGGTTCATCATCATTTTCATATCCAAACTGAGGTCTCTTAGCAAACTGTGCTAAATAACGGCGTTATCACGGATCATCACAGTGGATTCAACCGATAGAGGCTCTGAATAAACAATACATGTTGTGGCTGGATTGTAAACCTCCTCGACAGGATTTAAATGGATGGAAAACATCCATAAATCACCTAAAGGTTAAGCTATTGATCACGATTCAACCCAAACAGTTACACAACACAGTTCCTGAGAAACCCAGAGGACCATTGCTTTTTATCAACAGAGTTTTGAGGGTTAAATATTATAAGATGTAATATTCATTAATATATACACTCCACATGTACTCGGTTTACTTCAAATTTGACAGGATTAAGTATCAAACTCCTGTTTGCAACCAGATAGTCATAAAAACCTGTGTACAAAGCTTGTGATGCTGATAAGGATACATGACGGGCAGGGCTTGCTGTAGGAGGCTGATGTCATCTGCAATGGGAAACTGCTCATCGTAGTCTGCCAGGAACCTGAAATCGTCCAAAAGGAACATTATAAGATGACTAAATCTACTATAAAAGTACAACTACAAAATAAGAGTGCCTAAAAACCTGTTCTTGCACAGACAAAACACAGATTTTAAATATTCCTCACCTTTTTTCAGGTAGAAATGTTGTAAAATACTGCAGCAGTTCTTCTGCAAACGTCTGCATGTTTTCTCTCCTGCAAACCAAGACAAATGTCAGTAATTGTAAAGATTTACTTTGCAAATCTTGCTGAGCTGCACGTTGGCTTTGATCATCTCACCCCTCCAGGATGGGCTGCAGGCAGGTGTGATGCAGCAGCAGGTGAGCCATCTCCACCATCTTACGACAGGAGTGACTCAGCCTCTTCCACAAGTCCTCCTGCAAACTACAGGACACATCAGAGATCGGTTCATTTGGATTGGGGCGATGCTTTCCTCCCAATTAGATTCCTTTACAATTTTTTGGGTGCCAATTGGACTCATTTGATATTGCAGGTTTTGTGGAGAATTTTCTTTTTTTTCCCAAAAAATCTTTTTGCAGTTTTTTACTTCTTAACAGTAACCAGACCAAAATTCTGCTACTACAAAGCTTGAAAAGATAATTACAAAAGATAAATAAAAAATAATAAAAAATAAAAAAATGTAATTTTTTTCTTATTCTGAAAAAAAATTGATTTTAAAAATGTAAAATAAAAAAATCCCAATATTCAATTTTTTATGAAAAAAAAAACATTTTAAAATTGTAAAATAAAAAATCCCAATATTCGATTTATTTAACAAAAATATGTAGATTTTAAAAATGTGAAATAAAAAAATTTTTATATTAGATTTTTTAACCAAAAAAAGTCCTATTTAAAATTGAGAAATAAAAGATCCTATTACTAAATTATTTTAAAAAATTGATTTCAAAACTGTGAAATAAAAAAATCCAAATATAAAATTTTTAGATTCGATTCACTGGCATCAAACATAAGAGCCAAACAGTTTGTTGGTGCAGAATCATCCGAAGCACACTCTCACTTTTTATCATCAAAGTTTCTCTTCCTAACCGCCTTCTCCAGGTCAGGCACAGCGGTCTCATAAAACGAGGTCAGCCTGCAAGGAGAGAAAACACACAATGATTACAAAAAGCGTTTTTCTGAGAAAAGCCAGTTGAGAGTTGGTTGTCAGTATACCTGCTGAGGAAGCCGTGGGAGTGAAAGCTGGAGCAGGCTACAGGGAAGATGTCCAGGAAGGCATGGATGGTGGTGGTTGAGTCACACAGGTACAAAATTAAATCTACGAGATCCTAGGATGGAGGGAAAAAAAGAATGAGGCATCAATATGAAGCTGCATGTCAGTGTTGTGACCCTAGAAACTAAAATGTCATAAATTTCAATGATGATTTTAAGACGTTTTTTGCACAATCAGAATATTTGAGAATATTCAGAGAATTCATTGTGCATTATTTGCTTCCCTCTTCATCACAAGGCTGTTTTTGCCTTCTGCCTTGGGCTGTATACAAAATGTGTTTTGCTTGAAGTGGAAAAATGAACAGAGGCTCTAAAGTGAACAGTGCTGTTGTCATGTTTTTCTCACCTTCCCATGTATTTGCTCGAGTTTGAATTGTTTTCATTCTAAAATGACGATACTCAGTATATTCTTTTAGCCAAGTTGCTTCCCATCATTTTGTAGGAAAAAAGGGCCGGGACGATGCTTTCCTCCTGTTAGACTTTTTTGGTGTCGACTCGATTTAAATTGCGATTCTTATGATTCTTCAATATTGCAGTTTTTTGTGTAGAAGAACTACAATTTTTACCAAAAATTATTTTGCCGATTTTTTAAACTTAATTTTAATTATTTAATTCCTTAATTTTAATTAATTGTTTAATTCCAAAATTCTGCTGCTATAATGCCTGTCGAGTAAAAAATAACTAAAAATAATAATGAAATAAAAAAATGTGTTTTTAATTTATTTGAAAAAAAGACAAAAAAAAATCTATTTTAAAACCCCAATATCAGAATTTCCTATTCAATTTTCCCACCCCTATAGGATACACGTTAGGCCTGCTGCTTCCTAGCATGTGCAAAAATCTTCTGTACCGCTCATATCCAAGGCTGTCCTCCCTGCACAGAGGTGCTTGTGATAAAGATCAAATGAAACCAGAGACTAAAATACTTCATGCTCACAGATGTCTTTATACAATCATGTCAGACAGAGAAAGTGCAACATAAAGTTTGGGTCAAACAGATTTGAAAGAGGTTTGCTTTCTGTTGGTGGGGTGTGAAATTTCAATTATTGATGGAGAGACCAAATCAAGATGGAGATAAAATCTGATTAAATATGTAGCAATAATTGATATCAACTCTCCTTGTATGCGGACACGTAAACCGTATTTACAAGCGAGTCATGAATGCGTTTGTGTGTGAGTGTGTGTGTGTGTGTCGGACCTGTTGGCTCATGGTCATGGCAGTGGGCTGTCTGTGAGCATTTAGCTTCATCGGCTCCATGGCGGCGGCTCCTTCACACTGAAGACCGCACTTGTCCAGGATTGTGTCGAAGACCTGAAGGTGTGCAGAGACGTAATTACGTTTGGGAAAAACATTTTAATCAGAGGAATAAACCACCGTGACTGAAAACTCACCTGCAACACAGTGGGCACCGTCTCATCCAGGTCATTGTAGTAGGATGGCTGCTGGCTGAATATATTCTCTGAAAGGACATCATTAGAAATGTCAACAGAGGCTTTAAGGTAATAAAAAAAGAGATTACATTTTAAAATCATCCTCTGAAGCCGGCTCACCTATCATTTTATGCAGCAGCTGGCTGTTGCCTCTTCCAAAGAGCACACACAGATCCAAAATTTTGGGAATGTCAAACAGGAAGTTGTCGTAGATAATTTCTCCAAACACGGCGGGAGTGAAGAAGTTATCCTGGAGGAGGTGGAAGGAGTCATGTTTTGGATTCAGTGTGCAATGCTACAGTAGGACAGGGCAATATGTAGAGATTTTCATACTAAGACTTTTTCACATGAGTTATAGAATGAGGGAATATTGTTGAACTTGTAGATGTGTATCATCTTAATACACATCTACTTTAATTTCAGTCAAATATTTTAATGCACATGTGCTTCTGGTTCTTAAAACTAAAAATAAAAAAATGTATCAAGGATGTAAATTCGACCCAAAATATTTATATCAAGATGTATAATATAGCATTTCGTGAACCAGGAAAAGGTTATCGATATATAACATTTGGTTTGGTGAGTAGGGATGCAAATTATCAAGTAATTAATTAATCGATAATTGTTTCATTATCATTTCATAAGCAGCAATTTTTCTGAGAAGCTGAATTTCCCTCTGAATAAACAGGTTCCTTTCTACGGAAATGTTTTCTTAAGAGAAAATGCAAATTATATTCTTTAATAAAAGCTTTATTAACAGCGGCGAAGAACACATTTACAGATGAAACTATTTAAAAAAATTATTATTATTATTATAATAATTCAATTTAATCTAATTACCCATCTAAATAAATTAATGTCTATGGTCAGAGGACACCTTTTGTGTTCTCGCATGTGCATCAAGGATTTCTGGCATCAAGTGCGCCCCCAAGTGGGCTGGCGAGGAATTACAGGCTCAAAACGATTAATTGCAATTAATTTATTTCAATCAAGTAATTTCTTATCAACGATGAATTGATAATCGATTAATTGTTTGCATCCCTGGTTCATATCGCCCTAAGCTACCTTAGATTCTTTATGTGTGGCCATCCTGAGGAAGGTCAAGAAGATCGCCCTGTGGACGGCGCGCTGCATGTCGGCGACTGCTGGGGAGGGTGGGAGACCGGCGAGGTCGAGGCCGCGTGGAGCCTGGCGCAGATACGAGTCCAAACATTTCTGCAGAGACTCGTCAAACACCACCTGGTGGGCATGAAACCCCACCGCAGAAAGAAAGGAAACGTGAGGAAAGCTTAACCACCTGCACCGTAAGCAGCCCGTCACCAACAATCCCGTACCTGACACCAGAATTTGTCATGGGGGAGCGCGAGGAGCCACTCCAGATCGTCTGTGATGAATTTGGCATATTCCAAAAACTCCTCCACCTCGGCGGGAGACCCGTTCTCTGGAGGAGGTTTGTAAGGCACAAAGCAGCGCTCCTCTGTCCTGTCTGGGTGCTGATGGGGAAACAGGAAAGACTGGGTTTGACTGGCGAGGAAAGTCTGGTTAAATCTGGAGCGTCGCACAGGAGGGAAAACATTTGCATACCAGCATTCATGAGAGAGGACTCACCAGTGCAGGAAGCGTTCGTTCTTTTCCCAGCGGGCCTGACTCGGTCACCTGCTGCTCGTCCAGCGGCACACAAGCACAAGCCATGGCTGCTCCCTCTCTGTTCCACCTAATGAACCACATAACAAAAAAAATGACCCCACAAAGGGATATTTGTACCTATACTTTTCTTTGATAGATTTTTGGTTGTTAATTTGAATCCCATATTTGTTCTGGATGGCTTTTTTTAAGGCTCTTTAATATGCAAAACAGATGAGACACAGGATGGCAGACTGACAGCTTCATTTTCATTTTCTTTACATGACTTGCTCTTTAATTATTTACTTTTAAGGAACAAAACACGATTCACAGTAATACAGTACATCTGTTTAGGGGTCAAACTTTCGACCAACACTGTAAAAAGCCTCCAAAAAACCCCCCAAAAAACCAAAACAAAACTGATTAGTGATCTTTCGGTGGAAATTTGCAGTAATCTTTTTACATGTAAGGATTTGTAAATCTTTTTTGGAGCCCTTGGCCACATTTGATCAGGTCCTGTCAAGTTCAAACACTTAAGACTCTTAAAATATGGACTGAAGTATTCTACACAATATGTAGAATAACTAAAATAAACTCTCTGATTTGTAAAAGTTTATATCTATTTGTGAAAATGCATTTAAAGCCAATTTTGGGGGCTCTGATCAACTCATCTTAAACTCACTTCAACTTTGAAAATGTTTTGACAATGTTTGAAAAGTTCGAAAATTAATTCACATTAACTATTACATGGAAAATAAATTAAATTAAATAATATAAAAAATCAAAATGAATAAAAAATTTACTCAAGTTGTAAATTTATTACCTTCTGTAGCATAAAACTGTACAAAAGCATGCTATTAAGAAAGTTAAAGTGGGAAATAAAAGAAAAGAAAGAAACTGATTAAGAAATCTGCACAGGTGTTACACCAAAATCTGTGACCCATCAGAAACTGTGACTGCAGGGGGCGATAGTGGATCTTTTTCTGTATGACCGTCTTGGTAAACGGGATAGAAGATTAGCATTTACTAAAATTACGGAGGAAAATTACGGTTCCTCCATGGTTTCCATGGCTGTCAAGTTGGTGAATACCGCTATGTTCGCCCAATTTCATTATCTACATGTATGTTGTATTTGAGGAGTAATAATCAGCCGAGAGGGTTCCTAACAACATAGTTTTCTATTTGTAGTCCTGCAGTCACAGTTTCTGATGGGTCACAGATTTTGGTGTAACACCGGTACTGGGGTCCTGGTACCGGGACTGACCCTAACCAGGTCCTGGTACTGGCCGGTTGTGATGGAATGACACGATGAAATCTACACATCAGATAATGAAGCAGGTTTATTTTAATCCTTAAACGCATAAAATCATTAAACGTGACGGTAATCTAGCCGTCAGGCTCGTTGTAAACTTCCACGGTGGATTCACGTTATGTTTTACTGCAGTTCATCCATCATCACACCGTTAGAAATCAGGAAAGTTACACCTGGAATGAGTAAAAACTATGTAAAGTACTTTTTTCTGGCTACATTATATTATGTTATATTATAATATGTTATATTATATTATGTTATATTATATTATATTATGTTAAATTATGTTATATTATATTATGTTATATTATATTATATTATGTTATTATGTTATATTATATTATGTTATATTATATTATATTATGTTATATTACATTGCATTATATTACATTACTTTATGCTATATTATATTACATTATGTTATATCATATTACATTATATTATATAGTATTATATTATTAAATCTTACAGATGGAAGGTGATTCCACTGGATCTGGTTCTTTTATCTGAGCTCCCTATGCTGAGCAGAAGTCTGCCAATTAGAGATGCAGCCTAGCTGGCAATAAATCGATATATTCGAATTTGCTGTTAATGAAGATTTCATTTTTTTTAAATCGAGATTTTCCCCTCAGCTTGTTTAAAAGTTTATTTCACAACTTAAAAAGCTGCACTTTGAATTTAGGGCAACTCCCTTAATGGGTGATTGAAATAAAAGCCTGCTTTCCATAAAATATAATATTTGTAATTTGTTTTAAAGAAAAAGACAGGAAGATAAAAACAATCAATTAAAATCAAGACTTGGATTTAAAAAAAATTAAAAATCTCCATTAAACCAAAAATTAAACCAAAATCTTGTGAACTTTCATCCGATTTCCAGAGGAAAGTTCACTAGACTGAAATTATGAAACATCTGTTGGTGCGTTTTGTTTCTGACAGCAGCAGGTCTGAGCCAAGTAGGCGGCTCTGTCGCCACGTCTCTCACCGGCGGGTCCAGCTATATGTCTGTGGATGTTATGACATCACTTCCTGTCATCACTTCCTGTCCCTGCAGCTATAAATTACATCACTTCCTGTCTGCAGCTATAAATGACATCACTTCCTGTGTGCGGCTATAATGACATCACTTCCTGTGTGCGGCTATGACATCCCTTCCCGTGTGCGGCTATAATGACATCACTTCCTGTGTGCGGCCTATGACATCCCTTCCTGTGTGCGGCTATGACATCACTTCCTGTGTGCGGCTATAATGACATCCTTTCCTGTGTGCGGCTATAATGACATCCCTTCCTGTGTGCGGCTATGACATCACTTCCTGTTTGCGGTTATGACATCCCTTCCAGTGTGCGGCTATAATGACATCCCTTCCTGTGTGCGGCTATAATGACATCCCTTCCTGTGTGCGGCTATGACATCACTTCCTGTTTGCGGCTATGACATCCCTTCCAGTGTGCGGCTATAATGACATCCCTTCCTGTGTGCGGCTATAATGACATCCCTTCCTGTGTG
>JBAMHT010000011.1:1833615-1844316 GCA_037177075.1 Craterocephalus fluviatilis
TATGTCCGGCCTAACTGGACCTAAAATTGAAGGGGGTCCACAAATGGTGCGGTTCGGTTAAGTTATATGGGACCCTTTTATGATGGAAACACACAACATAGCACCGGCCCGAAATGTGGTTGAACTGTCCATCAATCAAGCAGACCGAACCACCTGGACCACGAAAACAACCACTGTACAAGAGGAAAGTAAAAAATCAGGCTCATTGATTGGCCAGGACAGAAAAAGGCTCATTCCCTGCAAGTACACGATGGAGAAACAGATTTATTCTGTCTTGTCTTTATGTTAAGGGTTAAAATCCAAAAAAAGCTCCAAAACTGGCTCTTTGCTGTCGTCATCAAGCAGGATGAGATATGTTCGTGTAGGAATGTAATTTTTATTAGTAATACTCAGAGAAGCTGTCTCATATTTTATTTCCAGAGCTGTTTTTCAGCTTCATTGGTTTGTGTCGACAGAACGCCTGAACTTAGATGGTTTCAACCACGTTTGAAAGTCCAAATGCAAATCTGATAAAGTGACACAATTTCTTCAAGTTTTTTGAAAGTACTCGGATCATCACATAGAGACTGACAGAGTAAGAGCTTTGTAATTTAAGAAATACTATACCATGATTCATCTCTAAAGCACTAAAAACAACAATGAAACAGCTGCCCAAAGCATAAAAAGCATAAAACAGCACAAATAAAGAACAAGGATTAAAATCCAAATAAAGATAAAATAAAATAATAAAGACAGATATAGATTACCACATAACAGTTATGAAAATGTAAAATAACACAAGTACATAAGGGTAAAAAATTACACATAAGACGACTCACACTGGGTTAAAAGCAGATCAACACAACAACATACAGCCAAAAGTAGCAGAATTAAGTGGAGAAATGGATAAATAAGCTGCAACATGCTTTAAAAAACTAACTGTTAGGAGTTAATATGACCTTGGCAAGTACATGTGTTTTAATGTGAGTTATTTGATAAAGCTTTCATATTTACACAGTGTAAACAGATAAGAGGGACTCTGTAAGATTTCCAGTTTCCACTGCACCTGCACCTCTGCTTTTGGCAAACGTCCACAGGGGAGAAAAAACAAAGTTCTTGAGCCAAAGAAAGCTTCATACAGGGACAAGAGTAAGTTAAAGTGAGAGCACGAGAGGTTGATAATGGAAAAACAAATGTGTGAGTAGAGAGATAGAGGCAGAGTTCTGGGTCATATCTTCCTCAGCTGTCAAGGATAAAATGAACTGGGATAAAAGAAAGAACCAGCGTTTGTAGCAAGCTGGTGAAAAACAGGATAATTAGTTGTATACAACACTCTTACTCAGAAGAGATTAATGATCTTTTCTAAAACTGTGCTGCTTTTTAAAAAGTTAGGCCAAACTCCAGCATCTTCACTCAGTACAATTTACGACCCACTTCAACTGAAGTCTGGTGAAACAACAGCCTCAAGTGACCCCTGAAACTTCAATAACTCCAGATAGATCAAGTGCATTTGCCAAAATAGCTTCCAGGGCTCTAAAGGACATCCTGCTGCACGGGTGTAGTCAGCTGTCTGCATTGAGTTACAGTGAATCAGCAGCAAAGAAAGGATGAACTTTCCTGTCTGGACCGTCTTCAACCTGGATTCGATCAATTCTAAACAATAGAAATACAACCTGAAGGAGGATTTTTTGGTTTTTGGGAAACCCAATCTAACCTTAGCACAATGTGTTTGGATCATCTCCTGTTAGGCATGCAAATTATCAAGTAATTCATTAATTGATGATGTTGTGTTATCTTATCGATCAATGATCAGTTAATTGATAAGCTGCAATTTTTCTGAGAAGCTGAATTTCCCTCTGAATCAACAGGTTCCTTTCTATGAAAATGCTATTCATTTTCCTTAATAAAAGATTTATTCTCACAAAGGAGGAACAACACATTCACACATGGAACAATGCAAACAAAGATATATTATTATTATTATTATCATTACAGTAAATTTAATTTAATATGATAAATTAAATTATTATGTCTATGGTCAGAGTACAGCTTCTCTTCCCACAAGGACATCTGGCATCAAGCATCAAGTTCTGCGGGCTGGTGAGGAAATAAGGCCCAAAACGATTCATTGCAATTAATCTATTTTAATCAAGTAATTTGTTATCAATGATTAACTGATAATCCATCAATTGTGTTTGCATCCCTAGTTAGGACTGTATAATTTTCCCAAGACTGTAAAGCTTTGATGACACACACAGGGAGAACTTGCAGTCACAGAAATGTGGAAAACATTCTTTACAGCATGAAAACTCTTCACATTTAAAAGAAAAGTCACATTTACCCAAAAACGCAAGATGCAAGAGCTCACCTTCTGCATCCGTGGGCCTCGGGGAGGCGTCACTATTCAGCTCCTCCTCTTTTTGCGCCCTGCATGTACCGGCGTCCAGCTGCTGCAGCATGGTGGGGCAAAGCTTCTGGAAACCTTGCCCATCCAAGCTGGACTGCTCGCTGATGCTGTAAACAGCCAGTGTGTCTGCAGGTAAGCACTGGGAACAGAAACAAAGCCATCAGTCTCTGTGGGCATGGAGTCAGTGATTTATATTTGTTTTGAAGCAAAAACAACTTAAAAAAATTAGATAAAAATAAACAGTAAAGAAGACAGAGACAAAACAGGCTTCAGGTTCCTGCTTTTAAGGATTTTTTAGGGTAAAGAGCAACACTGGAGTTGATAAACAGCATTATCAGCACAAAAGCTGCTTAAAGTAATCTACAATGATCAAGTTCCTCAAAAACTGAGTGGCTCGGAAAGACAGTGAGGCTAATTCATGGCTTCAGCATGAGCTGAATATGTGCAGCCGTGCAAGACCTGTGTGGGTTACATCACCCGGGTTAATCTACAACAATCCACCAGCCCAAAAACTGCATAACCGTTCAGGCCGAGCGTGCATCTAGTGTCTTTCTTTCCTTAACTGGAGATTGTTTAGCTGTGTCATTGATCTGGAAGGCATTAACTTAGCTTCCAGCTCTACAGTGAGGAACCTTGGAGTTCATTTTGAGCAGGATCTGTCCTTTGGCTCACATGTAAAACAGGTTTCTAGGGCTACATACATTTACCTACAGAATGTAATAATGTTCAAATAAAGGATATCCTGTCTCAGGGCGATGCAGAGAACTAGTGTATCTTGTTGCTTCAAACTGGACTACTGAAATTGTTTAATAGTACTTTTCTGTCCAAAATATGCTCAGAAGAGCCTCCAGCTGCTTCAAAATGCTGCAGGAACAACCTGAAGAAATGATACTTCTCTTAGACAGAGTACGCATAGGCAGAACTACCTGAAAATGAGACAAAAATCAGATGAAGATGCTGAGAACTTCATGTCCATAGCTCAAACAGTTTCTGAGTCGTATTCCGGCTTAAAATGGATCCATTGTTCTTTGAAGGTCTTAATAACATCAACACATTATCTGTGATGTGTCTAAATGTTTTACATTACGATTGTGATCCAGAAATCTATGAACAGTACAGCCCTAGATGCTGCAAAAGGGGAAGAGAAAATGAAGCATAATCAAACAGAAATGGTGTTTTTTTTTTATAATGGCTGACAATACAAGAGAATTATTTTGATTTTGTTAGCTGCATAAAAAGTTAGCAGCACAAAAATACATGAATCTATCCATCCAGTCTCAGCAGATTTCCAACATGCAGCTGAAATGACCGGCCTGTGCCTCACTACAGAGGCTGCAGTGAAAAGGTTGTACTTTCTATCTGTCCCGTCTAGTTTATCCACCTTAAAAAGCAAGAACTGCTGGATTCTTTTCTTTTGTACTCATCGATGGAATTATGAAACATTACGACTAGAACCTGCTCTACTTTATTTCTAAGAATTGCTTGTGCCTGCCATCCTTACTCAGAATAGCCAACTCCAAAGCAGATCAGTGGGTATGCGAAGCAACTGTCTATGACACTAAGTATGGGAAATATGCTAAATATTTAGCTATCTGGCATCGGTACTTAAAACTGCTCACAGACAGGTTTTAAGTGGGATTTACTCTACAAGAAACTGCTTCCAAGAATGGCATCAGAAACAGTGAGCAAATGGGAGTTTTTTGCACTTGAGGTGAAATTTTGAAATTAGTTTTACAGTAACAGGTTTAATTTTTTACTCCTGTATCCCCAAGACCCTAAATAACATTTCTATAGTGTCTACAAAGTTTATTGCAGTTCACTGAGCATTTTCAGTTTGTGAAATTAATTTTCTGTTTTATTTTTTTCCTTTCTCTTTATGATTCTATAACTTTTATGTCATTTATGTGACACCAATACATGATGTAGTGAAAGCCCAGGCTGTCCTGGAAACAGAGATTTATAAAACTTTACTGTGTATCATAAGATGACTGTTTTTAATCAGCAATAATACACAAGAAATACCAGGCAAGGAAAATCCCCCAGACTCTGGAAGGTTAAAACCGTGTCTTTCAGTGCGTCTTGGCCGACAGACTGTGAGTCACTAATTGAAATAAAGTCTGATGACATGAAACAAAAACAAACATCTCTGAAGGATTTAAATGTTTAGATTCTGGTTTCCATTCGCCACCTGTGCTGCCTCCAGAATGTTTTAATGCTCGACTTAGAGGTTTCATTGCGTGTGAAGAGCCACACGCTTCTTTCATGTCGTGTTTTCTGTTTTCAAACACAACTGATAAGAAATATGGCCTCATGTCCCAAAGTGAGCCAAGGACAAGAAGACAAGGCCTAAAAATGAAAATTAACTGAACTAGATCCTTCTCAGCTGGTCAACTTCAACTATTAGCACGACAAAATACAGCTGATCCTTAATAGCATTATAGCTAAATAATAGTGATGACTACAAATGTAGCTCTCTATTGATATGCATTTAAGTTTCAGAGGTCTTAATAGGCTAAGAACTGTCTAGCTTAGTTACATCCTCCTTCTAGAGCTCCATAAAATCACTAAGTAGAGACAATGCTGGAGCAATATTTCCAGCTTATCATCTCTTAATTCTGAGTTAAAATCTTCTCCTTCGGTTTTACATGGAAATATCAATTCAGAATGAAAGTTTACATGAAAAAACACGTTTTCTTAATTCTGCTTCAAATCCAGAGGCTGGGAAGGGCTCTGATTGGTTGGATGGTGGAAGTGACATACATACGCCTCTTTATTCAGGATTAACTTTTATTCAGAATCAACATTTAATCAGGAATCAAGTGTTTACATGCCCATTTTCACCCGTTTAAAGCAGAATTAACCTTAATTCTGAATTAAAGAGGAATTAAAACCTATGTAAACGTGGCCACTATGAACTTTGAATCATCTGTCTTCTTTTATTAAGTTTAATACTCATTAAAAAATGTGCCATTAGATGGAGGAAACTGTGTGAATTCCTTAGTAAGTTATAAACGGAAACCCTGATATGAAACAAAGAATTGTGTGAGATTGCACCTTAGAGCTGTTTGTTTTGGGAGGTATGCTCGTGGGCGTCTCTGCCGCTTCGCCATCGCTTCCACTTTGACCCTGGCTGAGGACGGCGAGGAGCGAGCGCAGCTGGGGCACACTGATGGTCCTGTTGTTCCCATAGCGGGCCAGCAGGTCCTGCAGCACCTGGGCGGGGGACTGGGTCCGATTCTCCCCCTGACCCGTCACTCGGCCAGCGGGGCAGAGGAGGACAGCCAGGCTGAGGAGGAGGGTGACGATCGGAGTGGAGCGCCCATGTTGGGACCCGATGAGCATGACTTCTTCAGTGGACCGTGGATGTAATCTGTGAGAAGAAACGATGGCTGAAGTTAGGAGTTATGATTCATGGTTTAGGGGAGAAATATCAATCGATGATTGATTAATTGATAAGCTGCAATTTTTCTGAGAAGCTGAATTTCCCTCTGAATCAACAGGTTCTTCTCCACAAAAATATAATATTTCTGATGAAAGATAAAATGAAAATCATATTCCTTAATAAAAGATTTATTCTTAACAGCAGGGAGCAACACATTCAAAAAGGTAACTGAGGCCATTCGGATAGCTAGATGGCCAATATTCCCTAATCTCTGTAAGAAAAGAGACATCTTTTGGCTGAAAAATAATGATAAAGATCAGCAAACTTTCTGACTGAGAAAGCTATAAATTATATTGGTTTTTAACCATGTAAAACAAACATCAACTACAAAAAGCTTATTTGATGACTGAAATGTTGTCAGTGTATCATTTCAATGCCACATTCACATAAACACAAAGTGGAATTGAATTGAAGTTTAATACTTATTTTATGTGAAGAAAAGCATGTTGCTTACATAAGACTAGGGATGGGCATTCGTTCAATTGTCTTAACGATTATCAGGAGAATTAACGATCGATTAATCATTAATAATTCTATAAAATTCAGTATTTATAGCTTATATTTAAATAAAGAGAAAGTAGAAAAAACCTGGTGTGTTTCCTTATTTAGATTTTTATTAGAATACGAACGACTCTTGTGGCAGTTACTGTAAATGGGATTCATTCACTAATTGCACTGAAAAATATGCACTTACATTCGATTAATCGATTAAAAGATAACGTATGTAAGATAATTATGCCCATCCCTACATAAAACTCATGGTACCTTAAACAAAAGAGGGAAAGAGCGCACAGAGAGCAGGACTCTCTGCTAAGGCAGAATATGGAACATAAAATATCCTGGATCTACATCCAGACCCCAATCAATCTTAAACAAATTATCCTTTCTAAAATATCTCTAGTTAAAAAAAACTTAATTTATTCAGTGTGAATCTGACTATTATATTTTTGTCCTGACAAATGCACTAAAAAACTAAACTACTGGTTAAGAATTTGGAGCCCTACTGTTATCTGTGAAGTCCTTTTATTCTGAAAGAAAAACCTACTTCTTGGCTCCCGTCTTCAATGCTAAAAAGGTACAATGGGCATCCAGTCCCATGTCTGATGACTCTGCAGTAGCTGCAGGTTATTTATCTGCTGCAGCTTTCATTGGGTTGCAAAAGCAAACGGAACTCCCCTTTTCTTTCATTGATTTACCAACCCGGAGCCCTTGAGACGGACATGAGGACCTGCCTGATGCAGAAAGTAAATGTTAGCAGCAGCTGTAGCTCAGTCCTGCTGTTTATTTTGGATCACCCCGTCCAGTTACACGTGTCAGCTGTGTTGTCCATTTAAGAAACAATTGTAATGTATATGTATTAATCTTAAAATTAGAATATGCTGGATAAAAATTTTTTTATTTCAAGCAATACTGAAATTTTCAGAAATGCAGCACTTTTTCAGGATATTCTAATTTTCAGAGTAGGAACTGTAACTTAACTTCAAATATGAAATATACATATATAGACAAACAGTATGCAAATCAATTTATTTCAGCTTTTATTTTTTTATATTTTGCTGATTATGATTTGCAGCTTAAGAAAACCTCAAATCAAAAAACTATTGCTTGAAATTAATAAAAAATATTATCTTAAATACAAAAATGTCAGACCTCTGAAAGTAATACCTACATAAAAATGTGTTGTTTAACCTGTAAGTACCAGCCACAGGACCAACATGACGCTTCTAGCTGAGGGAAAGTAGTCAACAGCCTTGTCTTTGAAATATGTGTGTTTTTACACACAAATACGCAATGATTTAGTTTTAAAAAGCAGTGGTAGAACTTAATTACCAAGTTTTTTCTTTCTTTTTCACAGTGTAATTTCAATCACTACTCCATTGATCTGATGGACGGTTAATAAAGCAAACAGTAAACAAATACAAAGTCTCTAATGCATAAATATGCTACATTTAACTCTAAAATTAGGAGTTTATAGTTGCCACTTCAAAAGCATACACGCATATATTACAAAAATATATATTTTAATCAATCAGTGTGGCCTAGAAAGTTCATATTAGTAAAATCATAGGTGATTTATCTTTTTTCTATATAAAATTCCTGACAAAAATAGTCTTGAATGCACATAACATGAAGGGAAGAGTATGATGCTCCCAGCCTTTGCATCAACACACACAGGCCTGATTCATTTCAAAGCAATCCGCAGGCCTAAATGCAAAGTCCGTGCTTTACAAACAGACCCTTTCAGCTTTGTACTGCAGAGCAATGCTCACCTTTTCCTACGGACGCTCTATTGGTAACTGGTGCGTAAAGCGCTCGATTCAGTCGGCCTGCCCCGAGGCTCCAAGCATGCTGAGTGATGCCCGCAGATTACCTGGGAGCCGAGATGGAGTCGGGGGAACAGTGTTAGGAGGAGGAAGTAATGCCTGAAGAGAGCGGACGACTCCTCAGGAGTGCAGTGGACTGTGGACGAGAGAGAGAGACACAGATAAAATGAAGGTTACAACTCAGCGGTGGAGAAGAAAGAAACACATGAAGGGGGGATACAGAAGGAGAGAAACCGGAAATGGCAGCTGCCAGCTTGATTTTTCTCTGCTTGCTTTTCAGCGCGGATTTCTTTTCTATTTCAATCTGACATTCTGACCACAAAGTCCAACAGCAAGCCAAACCCGATCTTTTCTTTGCTCAGGATGGAATGAACATTCCAGGCTGATTCGTACCTTTAAAGGAGGTCATTTAGATTTCTGAGGGCAGAATCACACGGAGAAAGGCTGAAAACACAGAGGAGAGCAGAGCCCTTCAAACTGATTTCATCATGTTTTTATCATACGGAGCAAAATGAAAACAACTCTTCGTGTTTAGTAAAACAAAGGCCGGGAGGGGTTCGGATAAACCACCCATACAGCGCTACGATGCCCCGAAGCAGGCATTCAACAAGCCGTTTACATTAAATAACAAGTGCGATATTTTTAACACACATAAAACCGAACCACGTACATACTACTTAGGAAACATAACCAGAAGCAAAACATATGAATGAGGAAGCAAAAATGCTCCCATGAGCACCGGCCAAATATCACTGATCATGCACAAAGATTTCCTAACATTTGCTCACTTGCATTGCTAACTTAGACATCTCTGATCCATTAGGTTGTTAGTCCAGCCTCTTTTTTAAGTTTCTGTGCAAAAACGACATACCCAAAATGAATAGAGTATATCTCTGCATCTACAAGGTCTATTTGAATAATTTTGGTGTCAAAAATGACTGATATGGTCTTGTAGCAGAGGTTCTCCTGTTTAATTTTATGTGCCATATGACTATATTTCTGCATGATTAGCACTGCGTTGGATGTCTTTGCTGCAGAAATTCTTTATTGCCCCCCGCACGGCATTTCGCTGAAGTTGTATGTGCACATTTTCCAGTGTTATGTTTTAAGAGTTATGTTGATATAAAAATCTAAATAAAGAAAGACAAGTATTTTCTACTCTCACTTAATGTAAATATATGTTATAAATATTGAATTTTAATATAAAAATATTAATAATTAATCAATAATCGATCGTTAATTTTCTTGATAATCGAATAATTGAATGCCCATCCCTACTTTATATAACATCTTCTACCAACTATTTTCTCATGCTCTTATATAATGATTTTACTTTTCTTCTGTACAGCACAAACCAATATTAAGGCTTATTATGGTGCTGCAACTTAGCATCAATTCTACAAGTTACTTTTCCAAAAGAGACCAATCCCATTTAGATAAAAATGTTTCTTTAAGTAAAGGTGATAACCCAGAATGTTTTTATTTATTTTTTTTTGTGGTGATTTTCTCACCCTGGTAAGTCTCTTTATCCCTTCACTGTTCTATATGCATTATATTTGGAAATCGTACAAGTAGCGATAGAAACTTTTAAATTCATTATGTTAAAACCAAATTCTTATCATTACTGATAATAAACTAATAATCAATGTGAAAAATGAAATGTTTAAATTTAGTATAGTATTAAATTTAGTAAACAGCTGCTCATGAATGAATAAATATCATATAAAACGTAATATACAAAACATTTTTACGACGATGGAAAACAAGTGTTAATTTTGAAAAGCAAAAATTATTTCCTAAAAAGTGAAAAGCTACAATTAAAAAACATCAAATAAATTCACACCATCTATCAGTATAATGGGTTGATCTCTCCAGTAACTTTTTAACAAACATATCATGTGATAATGCCAACTCCTTCGCCTTGAGCACCTAGGAAAGTAAAATGATCTATCACTTCTCTTCCACATTCATTTTTTATTGGAGGGAGTGACGTTTGTTAGGCAACAGTTGGGAGTGACACACAAACACAGGCATGCCCTGAATAAATATGCCTTCTAAACACCAGTACAGCCACATATAACCCAGTCTAATGTGAAGCTACATCCAGAGACAAGAGGAACAATACAAGAGTCAGCAGATGAGTAATTATCATTTTCACCATATTTAAATAAGCATTCAGCGTTTATAGGATCTAGTGTAAAAACTTTGCACACATAAAGCAAGAACACATAATGCAATCATTACACAACCAAACCACAAGTTATCTACCAAACAGCTAATTAATTACATGCAGTGGATATAACACAGCCCTGTTAAAATGCCAGGCTGAGAACACAATAAAAGATTGCAAAACATTTCTCACCTCTGATGTGATTTGTGACTTGAAAGTTCAATTGAAAAACAAATATTCTTATTTGCATTTTTACTTTCTTTTTTTTAAGCATTTCTCCGACAATCTGACAAGATTCTATAATAATACACTTGTCTGAAGTTTTTTTAAATATAAGAGGCTTGTTAGATGTGTGTAGTTTGTAAACTTTAAATATATA
>JBAMHT010000011.1:1913648-1928513 GCA_037177075.1 Craterocephalus fluviatilis
CGCAATTAGCCATACACTACAAATACTCATATATCTTTATATTCATATATGTGTATATATATATACATATATATGTATATATTTATATACCCATTTATGTCAAGAAAATATCAGGTGCTCCTTTCAAATTTTTTTGGGTGCTGAAAAGTACCGGAAAAGGGAGAAATAACATGAGAAAATAGATAAAAACAGAAGGAAACATCAGGTACAAAATATCCCACATGACTGCAATCCCACCTTTAACATTTAAAAAGAAGAAAAAAAGCAAAATGCTGCTATGTGTAACTCCAATAAACTCCCTTTCCCCTTTGCTTCTTACACATCCCTGATTGCTCATTTGGACATTAGCAAAGAAAATGATGCTTAGCTATAGGCAGAAAAAAAAGTCAAAATAAAAAATATAATAGAAATAAAATGCTAACCAGTAACATCCATCTGCCATCAAACCAAATCCTCACCAAACCCACAAGTTTAAACTACGGCAAATAACAATAAAATACGCTAAGTCATCCGAGTTGCTGAATGAGCAAAACAAAGAAAAGAAAAAGTTGTTTCGGTGAAGTCTGTCTCTGTTCAGAGTGGTCGCCGCATCACCACAATCACTTGTAAGCGTGTTTCGGTGGGGAGGCAGAGGCAGAGGCAGAGCGGGGGGAGGGGGGGGGAATCGAACCCGAAACCCTCCGCGCTGCGAAAAACACACAATCTTCAAAGTAAGGTGATTCGCTGCGCTCCCGGTCGCAGTTCATTCGTTCAGTCCACTTTCACGATGAGCAGGTGGGTGTGTGCACGTGAGAGGGGGGGGGTCTTTTCTTTTTAAAGGGACGGGGTACGGTGGTGGGAGCGGGGAAGGAGGGTCGGGGTGGTCAATGGTTGTCGCTCCACGCAGTTCAATAAAGAGCATTCCAAGGTCAGGAAAAAGAAAAAAGAGGCGTCGCTGCAGCGTCACTCCCATCCATTGTCCTTGATCATGTGAGCCAGCTCGATGATGAACTTTCCCTCTTTGTACTTTTGACTGCTCTCAAACGCGTGTTCCTGCAAAACAAAACAAGCAGCAAAGACCTTAGAGGCTTACGACTGCAAAATACTAATATCTGAAATATTCACATGTCTGCAGAATGAGCCGTCCCCTTCAGTTAAAGAAAAGGCAAAATTCCTCATAGTAATTCAAATTACTAGAGAGAGAAAAAAGTAACAATAAATATAAATTTGCTAAATTGATTGAATTTTATGTCTAAATTAAAAGAAAGTTGAAATTTGAATTGGAAGAAAAGGTCAAATACCTATAAGAATACTTCCATGCTGCAAAAGAAGGCATTTAGGGTAATATCAGCATATCAGCATGCTGTAGTACGTTAGATTGTAATCTAAAACAATCCATTACAGCCATGTGGTGGCATCAATAAAATGAAAGGAATAATTTGAAATATGTTATAATAAGTTCAATTCTGCATGACTGGCCTTTTAAGCAGTTATGCACAATTTAATCATCAGTTTGGGGGGAAAAAACTAATTTCAAAGTCCACTTACTGGCTTTACGCTGAGCTTTCAACCATGTTTTATAGACTTTTCTGGGAAATGGGATTCTTAGCTGTCATGCAGCGATATCTCCTCCATCCCATAAACATGCATCTGAATGACAGCTGAGCAAATTCAGAGAGAGATGGCAAGATATGGTCGGGAGCTCTGGTAAAAGCAGATAAATCAAACCTGAGCTAAGGTTTGGTTTTTTTTGTATGAATAAACTTTTACTCAGTTGAAAAATTGACGTATGCCTCGCAGTCCTGTGAGAAACCTGTTTGTCTTATATTTAGATCATATCAAGTAATCTTAGATCCTCTGTTAGATTTATAAATTCACAACTTAGCCATGTTTCTACCAGATGGGAGATCAAGATTGAGGAGTTGAAATGCTTTTGCACTGCGGTTTTATAGTCCGACACGAGGAAAATGACATGTTTCAGAAGCTGCAGTGCTGCTGCAGCCTGTTTTAGATGCTTTTAAGTAAATTATGGAGCGAAACCAGAGGAGGGATACATCACATTGATAGAAAAGGTTTGAACTTTTCTTTGGCTTTATGGCTTTAAATATAAAACAGCGCTCATACTCATGCAGCCATACTGTTATCTGAAAACAGCGGGGTGTTACTGATGCAGGGAACAACAAAAGAGCAGAAAATGCTTCTGCAAGCTGTAAAAATCATCTCTGAAAGCTGCAGACTGTCATCACACTTCATTAAAAGCTCACAGCACAGGTCCCAGACCTGCTGAGGTTCACTAGAAACTCCTTGTAGACCACTTCTGCCCTTTTTTCCAGGGATCCAATTGTTTTGTCACTGAAGGAGCAGCTTTAAGTGAGTCCCTGTCTTATGGGCTGTTCAGTTATTTTACACCCTTGTGTCTTTTTAGACAATTACCGGAGCAAGTCTCTTCAAAATGGCGTGACATTTAATCACTGTAGACTCTCTGAGGTACCAGCCTGGCTGTCTGCAGCCAACCTTTCCGAACTGTAATTATGTTGCGTGCTAGGATACCACAAGTGCTCAATCTATGAGCCTAAATACAAACCAGAACAAGCCGGCCAGTGTGGCTTTAATGAGCGATGCACAACTTTGCTCTTCTTCATTGTGAGAACATCATTTTTCCTCCTCGGAAAGCAGAAAAGTTTGCAAGGCGACTTACGTATTTCCAGCCCAGGGTGGTTTTACAGTTTTCACAGTAGATGTCAGCCACAGCGTGTAAACCCGTGAGGAGAACCCGCTCCTCTGCTGGCCCGCAGCCGACATTCACCCTGTTAGGAAGAGAGAAAACGTCAAAGGAAAGGTCTGCCGTGACGTAAAGAAACGCCTGATGGAACCAAAAAGGGCTGAATACTTTTCGTCCTTTATAAGTCTGTGCTGTTCTTTTTGTTTTTTTTTATAAATCTGACACTGGTGACATTTTCTGGGCTTGTTTAAGCAGACAAAAATCACCATAGTAACAACCTAAACAACCGAATAGCTTTCACGTAACGGATGCACTTCGACTCATCTGTGTGCTGTTTGTAAGAATGAAAACCCCAAAAGTTGCCAGTCTTAACTTCTAGTATTAAAGCAGAAAAGGTTGTTTATAGGTTTAAAGCAGTTAAATGCAGCTGTTTCTCCAGAACTGACCGAAACTCGCCATAAAAAGTGATTATTTTATCAATTTTCTTTACCAACACATAAAGAATTGGTTTATTTTCTGGTAAAATATCAATAAGTTGCTGGTGTAAAACTGGCTCATGAAGAGCTGCTTTTTGAATAGAAATTATATTATCAGCTCTGCACCATTCATGTATAAAGCATCAAATTGGTTTTAAGCTCTTTTACTCCCGTTCATATTTCTGTATTTAACATTAATTCCAGAAAAATCTTTGAATGATGTAAAAAGAAGAGGAAAAAGTGGTTAAACGCTGGTTTTAAGCTCGCTGTGGGCGACTTTGTGCAGTCTGTTACTCTGCAGTTTCTGCTCACACAAATGATGGAAAGTTATTGTGTAGCCTACACAGCTTCATCTGCACCGTAGCCGACCGGTGCTGGCTTTCACATGCAAACACAGCAGCATACAGCTCATACTCTGCTGGGCCTGATTAATGGCTGCATCGGTTTGTTAAAGTGACAGTTCAGACTCTGGTGACTTCCAATGTTTCTCAGCATTACAGCCCATTACACTCATATTCCATAAAACTACTAATATTAACCAAGGAAGGGCTCTTTTGATGGATAGAAATCTTTCATTTTCCACCTTTGACCCTTCCATGCTACAGATCTTTTCACACATATTTTACTTCTACACTGTGATATTTTTTTCATTTCTTAATCATATTTTACTTTTAACTGACTATTTTAAACTGAGGCAAACTTGGTCATTTATGCACACATCTTCAGAAATCAGAAATATCTAAGAAGACGATCTTTAGTCGCATGATTTGATTGATTTCTTGCTTATACTGGCTAAAAGCTGGCGAGCTGTTTCATTTTAGGCTTTGCCAGGTCAGCAACAACTTAAACTCATACTTACACTGAATTAAAGAGATAGGCTCTTCCTTGACTGCCTTGAAATGACTGAAATAAAAAGAGAGAGGGAGAGAAATTGTGTAAGTTGACATTAAAGAACAGCACAATACTGAGCGGAGGAATGTCAGCAAACGATGCCCCGGGGCGCTTTTCTCCCGCTAACTGCTGTGCTGACTTGCTCTTCCACCTTGTCAAGGTTTCCTCACAGCAGATAAGAAATAAACAGAGGCGCTGAGGGACGAGCATGTACACATCAGAAAGCACGTCAGCTTTTATATCAACAGACATGTTCTTTTCAATCGAAAAACAAGCTCTTATGCAACAGCAGGAAAAATAAATTCAATCATTTCATACCAATTTTTAATTTTCTGCTGAATATTTTAAGGTTATTTCTGCCTTCCTGAATAGAACATTTGTGTGCAACGAGGAAAGAACCGAAAGTGTGTTTGGAAAAAAATGATTTGCCAAAAATCCATTTGTTTATGTAAAGTCCAGATAAACATCTAATAAAAGTCACATTTTTCGCGGTGAGTTTTAAACCATCCCTGTGAGCATGTTGCACAGTTTCCTGCATCTGTGGAACAACAAAGCAGCTCCTGCAGCCATTAAAACAGCAAAACAACAGTAGGAATGATAAAAACAGCTGATTTAATGACTGAAAACATGAACACAGGCTGATAACCTCTTTGCTTCAGTACAAGGTGATCGCTTACATTAAAAATGCACCCGGTGGAATTTTCTATAAACAAATGATGTGTTTACAGTCTCATTGAAATGAACAGTGGCTCCTTGAAACACAACAAATAAGTGCAACGGTTGTGGGACTGCAGATAAAATTGTCTAGAAATGCTTAAGGTCCCTTCTTCCTGTGTAATGGAAAATATGCTCATGTAAAACAGCAACAGCAACAAGATGTCTTCAGTAGAAACTTTATTGAAGAGTTTTAATCCTCCAGTAATGAAAAGTAAACGAGTGAAAGTCATTTAGGTTGAGGGGCAGGTTTGTTTTGATGCAGCAAGTTCACCTGGTTCGTGTTGAAACTGCTTCTATCTGCTTAAAGTGCTTCACTGCTAGCCTATAGGTTATTTGAAAGAGTTGGATCAAACTTACTGTAATAAAAAAAATGCAATTCAGCATAGTGGGAACAGCAGGATGACAAAAAACACATGAAATATTATACAACAACATGAAGGAATTAATGAAAGAGTCCAGAAAATATAGGAGAAACAATGTGATGGCACAAAAAGAGCTGATTTTAAATCTGCTTTAAAACAGCCAAAACATTTTCAGTATAAAAATACGAAATATTTGAAAAAAATCCTGATTATAAACAGGAAATTGAATGCATTCATGATTTGTGAGACTCAGATGTAAAGACATGATACCTGAAGTTTTGTCCTTTCCAGCTTTTCTAAACAAAACTTAGTAAAACAGTAACAATGATCAGAAAACGTGAACTTCTCAGGCTCATCTGAATCATCATGAAGCGTCTTCATACTTTCTTCGACACCCATTAGTGGTGTTTCTTTAACACACATGCTACATATAAAACGTGTTTATGTCAATTTAACCATGAATAAAAAGCACCAACACTGTATCTAGTTGACTTTTAACAGCATGAACCAGAATAAAACTTGTGAGCATGACGTGGTGATGACTTCAGGAGCTTAAATAAAACCATCTCTTTCTGCAGCCTGAGGCCACACGTGACGTTATGGCGTAATAATGTAAACAGAGCCATCACAGCGGGTGGCGACGGAACCAGCCCGGCTTTTATCCTCCCAACGATCGTCCCAATCGGCTTTCCTTTTCCACTGCGGCGCCGCACACGCTTGCTGCTGAGCTAATGCCGCCTAATAAGGGCCGCGGCCGCCTCCTGCGCCGACCGCAGCCACCGCCGAGGCTCAGGGGAGCAGCTCTAACAGCCCAGCTATTGTCCAAACAGTTTCATTTCAAATGATGGGAGCTGGTTTTGGAACCACAGAGAGGAAGAGATTCTGTTCCCTTCATATCTTACAGCTTGTTGTTTGTGTGGAGTCTGTGAAGACATGCAGAAGACATGCGACCTTTAGCAGCGAGGGGGAACTAGGTCGGTCCCCCGCGAAGCCGACAGCAAAACTTCAGCAGCGTTTAGACCGCTGAGGTGGGGGTGGGGTTACTCCATGTGAGAAGAGCTGGGTGTCATATCTGAGCTTGGCTGTGTCTGAGGCACCAGCTTCACCACAGCTCCGTCTCTTACCGCCCTTATCTGCTTCTCGCAGTCTATTTTTACTTTGGCAGCATTTTCCTTTACTCATGCTGCTCTGTGCTTCACCGGAGATGGCTCGGCTAAAACACCAGCTACAGAAACCCCCCCTAAAAAATGGCAAGGGAAGAGTTTGAGTCGCACTTTTGAAGGCAATCAGCAACCCGGGAGATTTGGGCATTACAACCCTCCAGACTTCCAGCAATCCTATTATAGGAACGGCTAGATCCTTCAGGGATTGGTTTCCAAAAATGTAGCGAGGATCAGACAGAGGCTGGAAGTTTGACTTTTTTTTTTACCTGCTTAATAAAACATGAGAAAATCGGAGTGGTTCTTTGGCTGCACTTGTTTTAAAACACTCCTTCTCCTGAAAGGAATTCCACAAAGCAAATCTCAAAATCCCAGAATCCCTTTGACCACATGGGACCACGGGAACATTACCTCACTCAGAGAAATCCGCTCCTTCAGCCAAACGCACAAATCCAGTGTGAGACGCTGCGTTTCTGTTTTTCCTTCTGGTTCATGATAGTTTATCAGAACAAGTAGTGATAAAAGGATTAAGTCAAAGCCATTAAGAAACCTGCTGAGGTTCACTTTTCCCATCTGTCCCAACAGATGCCGGCTGTCGTAGGTGAAGGTTCATCTCCAACTTAAACCCTAAAGCTTTATTTGAATTTAGTTGAGAAGAAATATCCTCTGAGATCAGACACACAAAACAGAAAATAAAAGGAAATAGATGGTGGAAGAATAGAGCTTTTACCTGTGGAAACACATGCAACAAGTGATGTGCAGATTGATGATGATATATATCGATACCACCGATACCAGCTTTTTATGTTCTAGTATTGATATTCATGCTATAAAATCGATATTTTAGTAATTTGGTTTAACCATATAGGTGATCATGAACTGGAATACAGTGGAAAGAACCTATGATACCAGGATCTGGTCTAAATTATATCCGTTTGGAAGGAACTACTTTTTCTTCCACCTGCCATCAGCCATTGTCATTTGATGAGTCTAGTGCAGGGGTGTCCAGCTCCGGTCCTCGAGGGCCACAATCCTGCAGGTTTTCCATGTTTCCCTGCTCCAACACACCTGACTCAAATTATTTAATCATTGTGCAGAAAATAATTTGCTGCTGGATCCATTTCATTTGAGTCAGGTGAGTTGGAGCAGGGATTCATGGAAAACCGGCAGGACACCCCTGGTCTAGTGGTAAACTGAATATTTTAGTATATGTTAACAAACATATGTGTCTATTGTGCAATTTCTGCTTTTTTTAAATGTATTTTGCTGGTAACGTCATTAAAAATGTAAATAAATTCCTTTTCCCTTTGTGTCAGTTGACTGAAATCTAAATAAATGTGTAATAAAATAATTAAAAATGGATTTCAATGATCATAACAAAGATACAGTTGTGCAAAATGCTAAAATATAGATATTTTTAAGTCAAAACAAGCTAACTCCATAGAAACAATATTCTCTTATTCTATATAAAGTATCGATATATCTGAAAATCTCCATTGTGAGCCTTGGTAAATGTCATACATAGGGGTTAAATAATAAACTAATTAAAACTCATTAATCATTACTAATATCAATCAGAACTTTTACTTATATTATTAAAATTCTGACCATTTAGGCAAAGCCCTCTGTAACTAGACACAGAAATGTCCCTAACTTATTGTGAACTGTGTAAATCATTAAGCTACATCAAAAGTGGGATCTTCTCCTTCAACCTCCAGCCAGTGTTCAGAAGCTACCATGACTAAATCGTGGTGGGAAACACTCGGATGACGTGATGTTTTTACTATAACTCTGACTTCACAGGGTAATTCAATTCAACCCTGAGATCTGAAACTGATGCTGACAGCGAAATAAAACCACCCTGGCGCCGAACACACTTAGTTTAATCATGATATTAAAAATATAGCAGAACAGCAGAAACGTTATAGTTTTGCTTTCCAGCCAGGATCATGGCAAACTTCCAGGGACATGCGAGGTTCAAGCAGAGCTGCGACCATTAATGAAAAGTGATCAATCCCACAGAGGGGCTTCCATCAGCCTGATGGCCGGGACCAAGCCGAGGAGGGGAGTAATGCTCAGTATTCCTGCTGCATGGCCGTGCTCCAGGACCAGGCTGGTCTCCCCGTGAGGCTCGGGTCTGCTGCACGCTGCGACACATATCTGCTAACATGAACTGGCAGCCGCTCTGAAAAGATGCAGGACCACAATAACAACACTTGTCCGATCAGATTTTGTGGAAGCGCTGAAGGTGTTGACTAAAAAAAAAACAACAAATCAGGTTTTTCTCGTTCTTTGCCTGATTTGGGGCTCTGATGCTAAAATGAATGAATAACTGATCTACAGGTGCTACTCAGAAAATTTGAATATGCTGGAAAAGGTTTTTTTTTTTCCAGGCATAAAAGGTGAAATTAAAACATTTAATGTACTCAGTACATTTGAAATTTTTTTACTTTTGTATAAAAAAAAACATTTTCTATTGATTTTTAAGCAATATTTTAATTTTGAGTTTTTCAATTTGAGGTTTTCTGAAGCTGCAAATCCTAAATCAGCAAAATCTAAACAAATAAAAGCTGAAATATACTGATTTCCATAATATAAGCTTTTGGATAATATCTATATGTGCACATTTAATCAGTGAAGTTGCAGAAATGCAGCTTTTTTCAGGATATTCTCATTTTCATAGTAGTAGCCTACTTGTATATATAAAGTTTTCTGGCCTAAAATCAGTACATTTAAGTGGAACTGGGTTATAAACTCCCATTCCACCTCACCCTGAGGCTTCCCATATTTATTTAATAGCTGTGAGGAGGAGTAGGGAAAGGAGGGCAGGGGGGGGGGTATGCGCCTTGCATACTTCCTTCTGGGCCGCATGCTCAGGTTAATCCTTTCATTTGGGCTGCTCCATCTGCATCTTTGCTCGTCGGCTGGCATACCTCGAAGACAGAGTACGTAATCTCAGGGAGGGGAGACTGTTTTTTTTATTTCTTTATTTTTATTTTCTATCTTTGGCTCAGGAGATTTCCAGCTCTCAAACTGCAACCATGGAGTCAAATCTGCCAGAACCTGCAGATCTCATCCCACACTATTGTTTTTAACCCAACGAGCTCCTTGTCTTATTCAGTTCATAAAATGCTGGCAGGGGCTCGGTGCTTTCATTTAGGATGAAGATCCAAGCGGGCGAGCGGGCCTTGGCAGCATGTAGTGGAAAACACCAGACTACGGTGTCGTCTTCTCCTAAGTAACCTAATCGGCTTAGAAGGATTGATGCTGAGGGCCGGTGATGCTGCCGAGATCTACAGAACGCACAAATGCCAGCAAGGTGTGGCAGAGAAAAGCCATTTATAGATCTGTGAGGTCAAATCAATATTTATTTAGATCTTAATATCAGCAATTTCCAACGTCAGACATAAAATGATGAATTTATAATTTCCATCTATGGTCTATTTTGCTTTATTTTAAAGACTCATGAAAGTTGGTAGGTCTATAAATTTATTTCAATAAACAGGCGGAGGGAATGTAAACAATAGATGGAACAATCACATTTTATTCCCCCTCTGACTGCAAAACAACTTTGAAACTGATACATACACTCTAACAAGTGTAGCATCCATATTTACTTCCATAAACACAGCATGGTGCGTGTGACGTCACAGCCTCCTCTTCAGGATCGCGTACGATTCACACCGAAGCTTTGATGAAAAACTGCACGCAGAAAATGGGATCTGAGCTTTAAAACTGCCGAGTGAACGCAGGAAACTCCACAGGGAAACCTGGGTAAGACCAGAGGTTGGAAATAATGCAAAAAACGCTAATAATGTATTTTCTGCATCAGTATAAAAACAACGTTTGTGTTTATACCAGTTTATACCAAAAAAATGAAAGAACAAGCAGAAAGCAATGTATGAGTCGAGTCAGCAAATAATGATCTCACTATGATTTCTGATTATGATTATCAATTCGTTTTAATAAAAAAATGTTTTTGCACATTGTTTTTACTTCCACAGATATATACAGTCTTCATCATATTACACTTATTTCAATATATTCCTTACAAATATTTATGTTTTAATATTTCTATCATCTAGATAAAATATTATAAAATATTATATCTGAGATATATCTGACATATTATCACTAAGGCTTGTATGTATACAGGTACATCTATACAGAGGTCAAAAACAAGAAAAAGGGAGAGAAAAGGGACATTAGATTAAAACATGACCAAGTTTAAAACTTCAAGCTTAAAGGAAATGTTTTTTTTTTAAATAAAAAGATGACCTGACAGCTCTGCTGGGTCCGTACTGGGTCAAACTATTCAGCAACAAAACTTTATCGTCCTTCCTTTAACGGTCCGGGAGTCAGAGGGAAGACCAGAGCCGGGCTAATGTGGTTTATCGCTCAAAGACCGAGTCAGGAGTCTTTCCCATGATTAAGTCGCCTACTGACCCAGACTGAGATCATTTAAAGGCTCAGGAATCCTCTGCGGGTGTTTGGAGGCAATTAGCTGATGAGGTTTTGATTTTCCAATATTAAACAATATTCACATTTTCTGAGACACTGAATTTTGGGTTTTCATCATTTGTAAGGCATAATCATCAAAACTGCAAGAAATAAAGGCTTGAATTTCAGTATGTTTTATGAATCTATACAATATACATTGGTTTTACTTTCTGAAAATATACACATATATTTCCTGCTGTTTCTCATGTATTTATTCTACATTTATTCTACAGTCAGCGGCAGTATATCGGATAACTCACCGATGTTCACTAAAGCAACAACTGTACAAATACACCATCCCCTCCATGAATACAGGAGAAAGCAGCGTTGAAACTACGCATGGAAGATTTAGGAATATTGAAGAGATTTGTGAGATTTGATGGAACATATCTGGGAAAATTCAGAGCTTTAAGTGATCAGTCATTGCAGTAACATGAGCTTTAAGCACATTAAGTTTAGGTTCATTCATGTAAAACTGACTGAAATACAACTAAAACCAGTTTACTGGAGCTGGTTTCTGAGCTCATTGCTGTGGTTCACTAAGTTTACTCATGTCAAAATGAATATCTGGTGTCTGACGCCTCATTTTTAAGCAAATATTTCCAGTTGTTTTGCAGCATCTGATCTCTTTCACCTTCTCATGTCCTTTTACTAATATTTTTTTTTAACAGAGGAGTCACGGCTACGTACAGTATGTGTGTGAGAGACAGACTGTCCGAAGAAGATCTGTTGGTGAAATCCAATTATTACCGAAGTGGATTGTTTAGACTAATGAGGTCATTAGTCAACAGTCACTTTAGCCCAGTAAACAAGACAACACAGCAGTCAACAGTTCCCTCCTCACTGCAACGGTTTCTACAGGCCATCCGGATCCGGGTAAGCCGCCTTATCCTTTCACATCAAGGTCAGGGGTTAAAATCAGGCAGCATGAATATGAGCTCTCACTTTGCACTGTGCAGACCTGCGTAAGCAGACCCGTAACTCCAAACAAAGAAATTTACAATCAACGCCCTACATTTTCTGTTCCCTAACTCTTTAAATAAATAAAAAAATCAAAACTTGCACAACCATTATGCAATTTAAATTTCGATTCTTGTGATTTCTCAATAATGATGATTTTTTAGAAACAGTCGTATTAAATGTATGCATTAATGTGTAAAAGAATAAAGGTGTTAAATTCAGATTTATTTCTTTTTTAATGGTTTAATTCTGACAACCATAATAAAAATAAAATTTATATATAAAATTTTTATATTTTGTTATGAGCAAAATATTGTGTCACACCTCACCTCAAAATCTTAAGGTGTAACTGATAAAGTCCAGAACAGAAGGTATTAAAAAAACCTGACTAATCAATTATTAACCAATGAGAAAATTTTAAATAAATTTAAAGACTTTGTGTAACACACGGCACATTTCACATTTCTGTTGTAAGAAAAAATAACCTGAGAAAACCCAGTAGAAAATGTTTAAGGGAGAATTTTTTTTGGTGTACCAAGCTGGTCAGGTGAAAGAGCTGGATAGAAAATCTTGATCACCTGGTATGGGCAACAGTATCGGCATATTTTAACGCACTGTCCGATCCGTGTTTTTCTGTTGGTATCGGCACCGATACTCAATACTGGTATCGGATCGGGACAGCCCTAATCTGGATATTAAACGCCACAATTAATTCATCATACTGTAAAGATGACTCAGTGTCATGACTGTCCATAAAGGATCATGTCTGAACTGTGTCATCAGATAAAGAATGAAAACAGCATCCCTGCGTTACTGCTTGTGTTGTTTTGTCTGTGATCCGTGTTAATGTGCGGAAGTACGTCAGAACAAGTTATCCTCTCCAAACTAGATTAAATCCTTCTCGTCAGATTTTTTGGGGTTCTAGAAAAAATACGCAAGGTGTCATTGTGGAGCACAGCTCATCAGTTTGTCAGGTATGACATGATAAAAAAGGAAATACATTGAATATTTGTCTTTTATATATTCAGCTTTAATGATGTCTTACATAATTGTTTCAGTTGAAGAAACAGACACTAGCAGACAGTTTATTTTTATAGAAAGAGGAATGACTTGATGATTTTCTGTTGTGAGTGTGTGTGTGTGTTGTGACCTAATGACCTTTATTTTGAACTTGTTTTTATTTCATTCCAACATTTGTTTTTATGATGTAAAGCACTTTGAGAGAATTCCTGTATGAAAGGTGCTATAGAAATAAAGTTTGATTTGATTTGAATATGTTTCACCTCCTGCAGGACAATCAGCAGCTTCATACTTCCTAGGTTCATGTTCAGTAACTGGGTTAAACATTACAGCACATTGAAAATAAAGATATTTCATACACAATTCTGTACAGCTTGGGTTGGGCATACAACAGCATTCACCATTATATAGAGAAGAAAACGGAAAAAGTCTCTAACTTTCTGACGAATATCAAAGGAGGCCATCGTCTGATCAGAGCGGAGCGAAAAGTGAATGTGCCTTAGTCATCAGTGTTCAATGGTCTGGAGAAGAAAGCATATTCATTTCCAGATATCTGGTCTCTTTATTTCCGCTGTTCCATTATTATTTGTGCTTCAAATATTGTTGTTTCTGTTTTTCTAAATGTTATATTCAGGCTGAAAAGAAATGTTCAAAACCATTTTATAATGTAGTTTCCAGGAAGAAGCCACACAAGTCCAGGTAGAGGTCTGGCATCTTTTCAATCCGTTTTCTCTGAGAGAAACCCAGAGTTATTGTTTACAGAGGTGAGGGATATCTTTGTTTATTTTACTTTACTGTTAGATTTTTATTATGTTATATTGGCATCAAAAGTTTAAATATTTAGATAAAACAAAGACCTACAAGAAGTGATTTTACATATTCATAGTGTTGGGAAATGAATTAACACCTAATGATTATAATTCTAAAACTGATTGTTTCTTTGACAATGATCAAACCAAGAAAATCTGTAGTCATGTCATCCCAAGTTGCATTAAAACATTCAAAGATGTTATCGTATAGAAATGTCCTTTTATTGGATTATTGGCTTCTTCTGAGTCCCGCTTCTTCCGCTTAATATACAAAACACACTGGATAGAAACACAAAAAATACAGAATACGGTCATCAGCATTAAAACAGACTTTTCTGAATATTTTTTTACTTTGGGACTGAAGTTCTCTTCCAATGAGCTTCTCACATTGCTGTTGTTATTTCTGGGCTTTATTTCCCCATATATCCCGATCCCTGTTGAACATCATGGTTTCAGCTGCTGAACAAGGGAGGAGCTGCGCAAAGTATTGTGTATTTGCGTTTACAAAAGCATTCAGAGATTTTTTCTCCATAATCATAAACCTTTTGTTACTTTATCAGAAATGTCTCTAAAACAACTCATTTATGGAGGTCAAATGGGATTCCTCAGAATCGCGAATGCCTAATTTGTTTGTTTTACAGTAACAGAGACGGATTAACAGATGAAACTGTTGATACAACACGCTGTGCATCCACATCATCATCTTCTCCTCGTCTCTGTTTTCAGGGTCGCCATGTCAAAACGGGCCAGCTCGCTGCCATCAAGGTCATGGACGTCACTGGAGTAAGTGTCACACACACACACTTCTAAATTCTGCCTCGCCGCAGCTACAGAAAGCTTCGTGTTGCATCTTCATCTGGCTGTGTTTGTATGATTCAGGATGAGGAGGAGGAGATTAAAGCTGAGATCAACATGTTGAAGAAGTACAGCCACCACAGGAACATTGCAACCTATTATGGAGCTTTCATAAAGAAAAACCCTCCGGGAGTGGACGACCAGCTATGGGTACGTGCTAAGCCTACAATCTATGTTTGAAAGACATGGATATCCCGCAAATGATCCACAGACACACAAAGGGACAGATTACACCAGCAGATTGGATCCAAGATGGGGTCCATAAGGAGTTCCAAACTTCCACCATGTATTCCCTGAAAGAGCATGGATGTTTAGAAGTGGTTTAAACACCCTCATGATGTGTACATTGACATATTTTGTGTGTGGTTGCAGCTAGTGATGGAGTTCTGCGGGGCTGGCTCAGTGACAGATCTG